>PVJX010000219.1:33884-323622 GCA_004027295.1 Dolichotis patagonum
GGGGGGGGGGGGGGGGGGGGGGAGGTATGGTATGTTTGATTCTAAGCCTGCACCCTGGTAGGTGGTAGGCTGGTTGCTGGTTGGCTCAGCGCCCTAAGTTCCAACATGGCGTGGATCTCAGGAAACGTTGCTTCTTTTTTCCCCACCCTAGGGTGGCCACGGCTTGCCAGACCACAGTCACTTACCAGGGCAGCAGGCTGGTTGCTCCATTGTAATCTTTTTGTTTGCTTGTTACCATGTCCCAGCTAGCTCTAGATCTAGCAGTTAGCCAGATGTTAAATCAAAGGCAGAATTTGAAGCTCTGCTAGGTTCTATGGAGAGAGGGAACCATGAAGAAAAAAGAAAGTACTGTCTCCCTCAGTACATAAAAAAGCCTGAAAACTCAAAATGAATAACACTTATTGTCTGTAATAAAAGCTAATTGTAATCTTCATAATGTTTCATTTATACTTAAAAACAATCTATATATAGATTATCTTATCTTAGTTGAATGCTCGGGATAAGCAATGATTTGCCAAAACTCAAAGCCAGCTGCAAACTATATAAGTTTCTTAAGAAATCGATAATTGGACTACCAAAGTTAACTTAAAATTTTTATAGCAAAAATATTGAATATTACACTTAAAATGTGTTTTAATATCTTTGATATGTGGGGTGAGGTATGCAGAACTGAGGGTCCAACAGTGGTCCAGGCTAAGGGGATCTTGGCGACACCTCTGCAGGATAGGACCTTCGAACTAGGCCCTAGAGATGGCCTAAATCTGATGAGGGCGGTGGAGGGGGAACAGGGCCTTCTGCACAGATGACAGCAACAATGCAGAGCCCAAGTGTACCCTGAGCTTCAGAGGATGGAGAGGAATTAGCCAGGGAAGAGGGGGCCAGTGCTGGAAACTTTCATCCTGAAAGGCCTTGCGTGCCGTGGCTGAGGTAGAGAACTCACATTTTGAAATGGAAGGCGTGGAGAACAGCTCCAGAATCTGAATGTGATCCCTGAGGCCATGCTTCTCTTTCCCAGGTGGATCTGCTTTCACTTCAGTATGGGCCATCTGGTTCCAACAAGGCATGGGGGAGTGAGAAAAAAGATGCCAGGAGGCCTGAGCACCAGTGGGCCACCGCCGCAGCCACTCCCCTGCGACACCCCTTCATCCACCCATCAACACACAACTGATCGCCTGGCTTTTCCAAAGCTTCCCTCCCACCCACAGCAATTAAATCCCTACCAGTTAAAAGGCCAGAGAGGACAGGTGTGTTTCACTGTGGGTTTCACTTCCCACGAGGTGCCAGAACGGCAGCCCCTAAGACCGCAGGCTTCTTTGTTCATTTAATAGCATCAGTTAGCAGCCAGAGCTCTCTGCCCAGAGCCTCAGGTGAAATCAGGAAGGACACGGAGCCTCACTGCCCCTATTAATCCCTTTCCTGCAAGGCTTGGCACACACTATGGAGACCAATCTCCCCCCGTCCAGCCACAGAAGGTGCTGCTCTGCCCCAGGACTCCATTCATTCATTCTTTCAGTCAACGCCATCCATTGAGCCTGTACAACTCAGCCACCCTGCCACAACCTAGAAAATTCAGGATAAGTAAGGAGTGGCCCAGCCTCTAGGAGACTGCTAACAGAGTCCAGTATAATGTAGGAAATATAGCAAGAAAGATATTTATTTGCAGTTTGTTTATATAGTGATCGACGTATAGAGTTATAAACCTATATATACACATGCATAGTAGGGTGCTTATTAAGTAGTACCATACTGGTGCCAGGAATTGTTGGAAACCCTGAACAAATGTTAATTTATTGGACCCTTTGAAAAACCCTGTTAGGCAAAGGTGTAGTCTCATTATCCTTGTTTTGTAAACATGGAAACAGGTGTTGATAGTTTAAGCAATTGGCCCAAGTTGACCCATCCAGTAAGTCAGGGCACCAGGATTTGGTGCTGGGCAGTTCAGCTCCCAAGTTCATGAACTTGATCACTTTTTTCCTTTTGGCAGCACTAGGGATTGAGCTACAGGCCTTTGCAATGACTATATCCCCATTTTTAAAGTTTTTAGACAGAATCTCACTAAATCATGTGATAGTTAACTATTGGGTCAATTTGAGTAAGAAATGCCCAACTGATCATCTTAGCATAGTTCTGGGTGTGACTGAATGGATTTGTTGAAGATGGAAGACCTACCCTGGGAGGGAATAAAAAAGGGAAAAAAGGAAGGAAATCTACCTTCTGTTTCTTTGGAGGAGCCTCACTCTTCTTCAGCTTGGACATCCATCTCCTGGTTTGCAGCACAGACTCTTCACCTGTCTGTTGCAGACCCTTTGGTCTCCTGGTATGGACTGGCACTGGACTGTAACGTGGCTCAAGGCTTTTGACTTTTGAGTGGATCTTTCAGGTCTCTAGCACGCACACAGACAGCCATTTTGCACTTTTCCACATCTGACTATGCAGGTGGCCATTGTAAGCCTACCTTGCCAATATTAGATAGTTTATGGTACATTAAATCTGTTTTTTATGAGTACTGACTGAGACAGTCACTAGTTTTGCAAAATTGTGGGCTGGACTTGAACTCGGCATCCTCCTGTCTCAGCTTCCCAGAGTACTGGGATTATAGGCGTGTGCTACCATGCCTGTGCTAATCATGTTTTGATGTTACAGAAGATACTTTGCTGTTTAACCCAGAAAAGTGATTCCAAAAGAAGAAATGGCATGGAAGTTGATAAGAGAAGCTATCATCTACTGAATACCTGTCCCACAGTTATGTCACCATAGGTTATCTCACTTCATTCTCCTGATAATTCTATGAAGATGTGTTATCTACCCCTTTTACAGACCATAAGACCATGTTTGGAAACATCATGAACTTTCGCCCACTTACAGAGATACTAGGTGATAGAACTGGTCTTTGGATCAGGCAATCTGGCTCCAGAATCTAGCTTTAACCAGCAGGCAGGCCTGAGGTTCAAAGCTCCCTGGGTACCTTATGCATCACTGGAAAAGAGTGTGTCTGTTTTCCTGACCCAGTAGCACTCAGGGAGCTCCAGCCTGAGAGCAGCAGAGGTTCCCAGGATCTCTGAAGTTTAAATAAAAAAGAGCAGAGTCATTAACTCTGTAGGTGCCAGGCTTCAGGTCACACCTGTGTACTCAGCCCAATCTCAGCGGTCATCATCCACCCAAAGCGAGCCAAGGCCTGAGTTAGGGCTGCCCCGCTACCAGAGAGAGGGGAGCTGAGCCCTCCAGGCCCCACCACAGCTCAGCTGCATCTGTTCAGGCAGGAACAACTTTCTAGTCATCGTCTGTTTTGAAGGGTTTCATTTCTAATTAACACACAGTCCCCCCTGTATCAGCCCTTGCACTGGGTGCAGACATACCTTTGATTGTGATACCAGGGTCTACGACCATACCACCCTGAATTCACCCAGTCTCATCTGATTATGTTACCAGGTTGTGACCAAAGGCTGCCCTAGGGAATTGAGATAATAAACTGCATTTTCTGATGATGTCTTTGGCATTATTTGACTTTCTCTGCCTAGCCAGCTTATCCAGCTCCATGGCCAGGTGAGCAGTTTTCCACAGGAGGACAAGGGCTAGAAGAGGAGCTTTGCCAGGGGTCTCCTGGCAAAGACCAGGCGCACATCCAAGGAAAAAGCTCCCTGGGACCAATAAATGGAAAGCACCAAAATAGGATGGGCAAGACTACTTGGAAATGGGAAGGAGGCAAGGCTCTTTGGGATGGTAGTCAAGACTCCCCACAGTTCTTTGAAGTTTGAGACCAAAACTCAGGTTGTAAAAGCAACAATCATAGCAGAATAGTTCCTAGCTCTCTCAGACTGTAAATCAGATTTTAATATAAGTATCATGCAACTCCTTTACTGTCTTGCAATGAAATACATGGCTAATATACCACCATCTCACATAATTTTAAGAAAATAAATATAATAGGCTATCTATAATATAAAAGAGAGAAATCAAGTTTATAATAAAGTAATAGGGGTTTCAGTCCACCAGAGTTCAAGCACAGCACAGAGGTGCAGAAGCTGCAGGTGCTGGGATCTGTTCGCTGAGGCCTCCGTGAGTGCTCGCTCACCAGTGTGAGTGTGTCCTCAGTGTGTCTTGTGGGCAGCTCTAACACCATGAGGGATGTTGTCTTCCTGAGGCACATTTTCCAAGACAATTTGTTAAAATTTCAAAGCATCATCTCTTGCTTGACTTCAATGTCACATCGCAGGAACAATTAATAATAATAAAATGATAAAAAAAAAGTATTGAGTGTTTATGTCTTGGTTACTTTTCTCATTGCTGCAACAAAATACCCAGCACCAAAAGTGAAAGGAGGAAAGGTTTATTTAGCTCACAGTATGCAAAGGTTTCAGTCCATAATCAGCCGGCTCCAAGGCAGGGTGACGTGGCAGACAGGCATTGAAGAGGAAAGACAGTTCATGATGGCAGAACGTAGCAAAGCAACAAGGGGAGACCACAGCTCTGTCTATCCCTTGTAGCTCATCCAGGCTACTCAGGGCAGGTTTCATTGACACCCTTAATCTTAGTGCCCTTGAGCCTAACAATGTACCATGAATCAATCCAAGTGTCACACACTCTAGATCCTGTCAACTCTGAAAAAACCCCATCTATGATGGCATGAGAATTTGGGGAGCACAAGCCATAACCAAGTACAGCAAAGTTAGTTTCTGAATTCATAATACAAAGAGATGTTTTAGCTTGTGTTGTTGATGTTGTTGTTTCTATTTGCATGTCTGGAGGGAGGTCTGGGTGTGACTGTTCTGTGCATCACCCACAGTGCTTCCCAGTGCCTTCTACCGCTGGCACCTTTGCAGCCAGGTAGTGGTGTAGCATTTACTATTGTAACCAAATAAAACTTAAAAAAGATCAAACCACATGGTATGCACTCACTCACTTAACAAATATTTGCAGAACATCTGTTTTGTTGAGAAAATCATTAACTTACCCAACATTCTTCAGGTATATGTCAAGTGAGAGATATTAGTACAAGATATATAAGACACTATCTTTCCTCTCAAGAGTCTAAAGTCCAGAATAAGTTTCAAATATGAAAATAACATTACACAAATAAATTATTGTACAAAGCTAAAAGAAACAAAAAGCACTAGATGAATCAAGAAAAGTGTGTTTTGATTTGCCCTTGCACTTGATATATGGAAAATAGTAGGGATCCTAATCACTGATGGCAATGATTCCCAACTCTCTCCAAGTCTCAGGGACTGAGACTTCTGGTGCTTTAACGCATCAATATCCAGGCAACACACTTGTGTATAGACTCGCGTCTCCTCCAGGCACTTGAAGACTGCTATATTTTTTGCTAGAGGAAGTTCAGATCTCCTGGACTGCAAAGTGGTGACCTAGCTGCCCTGGAGGGGACAGGATAGCAGAAACACAACTCTTAATGTGCCCATGAGATGGCTCAGGAAGAAGAAAGATATTCTGGCTTCTTTGTATCTTGGAAGATTTGAGATTGTAAAGAAAAATTGAGGATTAATTGTATTTTTTATTGGGGTAGAGGAGATCCATTCCTGAAGAAGTCTTCTGAGGCATCCTCTCTACTCTCAGGTCAAACTGACCATCTATCTTGTCACATCCAGACCAATTTTGAAATACTTGGGAATATTTCTTTTTTTTTTTTCCTTTGTCCGGCACTGATTACAAATTATGGGGCATGTGGGGTAGAGGCTGTGGTTTTTTATTATTACTGGAGAATCTGGTCAAGAACCTGAAACAAGCCACAGATAGATATTCAACAGAAGAAAGAAAAGGATGGGAAGGAGAATAGGAGAACAAAGCCCTTTCTCTATAGCTCTCTGTCTCAGGCTCACCAAGGACTCTAACATAGGAAACAGGGTCTCTCTGAACAGTCAGGCTAGTGCACTCAGAGGATGGAAGGAAGGAAGCAAGAAAGGAAAGAAGGAAGGAAAAAGGGAAAGAAGGAAGGCAGGCAGATAGATAAATGGATAGATTCATCTGCTATTGCTTGAAATTCTCTTCACAGTGAACAAAGTTCACTGACTTCTATAGTCAGAAGTAAAAAGGCTTAAAATGCAAATTCTTCAGAGAAACCTATGACAAGGTACAAATGAGGATGGCAGGTTCTCGAGCTGCAAGGCGAGGGAGGTAGAAGGCAGTGGGACCATCTACTTCTGGGCAATGATGCTTCTGAAGAGACAGGTATTCTTACAAAGGGGACCCAGGGGACAGCATTGAGCCGGTTGTCCACCAGGCTGGCTGCACGTGTTGCCCGCATGAATTGTGCTGGGCTCACCTCCCCAGGCCTCAGCTCCCTACAGATAATAAACTGGTCACGAGGTATTTTAAGCAGTTACTTAAAAAACAGAATTGCCTGACCATGACCCTGGGAAGGCCGCATAAACCGGAGCATGTAGGAATCTTGAGATAAGCTTTCCATTTTACTGAGCACTGCTCAAGCGCTTCCTAGAATATTGTGTTTGAGCCTTGTAATTAAAGAGGGAAGAGGAGGCTCGGGAGAGGTTCTGAGAAGAATTGTGAGGATATTAAAGGGTTGGAAACAATAACGCTTATAAAAAAAAAGTTAAAAGAATTGGGATTATTTATACTGAAGGACAGAGGGTCAAGGAGCAGAAATACAATAATCCTCAAATGCACTCATTCTGGTGTCAGAAACATGGCTAATTCATCCTTGATAAAATAAGGATTTGGGGCCAAGCAGTGACTGTCTCTGTATGGACTTTTTTGGAAAATTATACTGATTATACAACAGGAAAGTGCCAAGCCACAGTTCTCCCAGCTGGCTGGGATCTTGGCCATGCCCTCTCTGCAGAGCCATGGGGACCCAGGTAAGCACGAAGCTGGGAAGGGTACAATTCATTCTAGACACTGTTAGCTCTCAGGATTGTGAACGCCTTTGTAGGAGCCTATCAAATAACCCCAACTAGGTTTATTTACCTATTAAACAAAAGTTTATGGTTTTTCCCATTGTAAAAGTAATATGCTCTCTATAAGGAAACATGCTGCCTTCTAAATAAAAGCAAATTCAGATCCTCTCAGAGTTGCCAATTCTATGTATGCATATGGAGTAGGGGGGTAAGGAGGAGAAGTGAGGTGGGTCGGGGGGCTTGGAGCTTAAAATGAAGTGCAATCCAGGTTAATAAGGCACGATTTCCTAATCTTCAGCCTGAGTCTCCCTGAAGCAATGCCTCCTGGCTGAATCCCACTGCAGTAGTGGAAGGAGGGAAACCAGCCACCTCCTATGTAAAGCTGGGCTTTATCCTGCAGCCGTGGGAGAGCTCAGGATAGAAGTTGGCTACCTATCCCTTCCCAAGTCTCTGTTTCAAGAGTCCCACCATTTCCAACTTTCAAGATCCTGGAATCAAATCTACTAAGGGAACTAAAAAATAATGAGGAGTGAGGAAAGATGAAGGAGGACTGAGTGTGGTATGCCTTCTGCAGTACCCCATATACACAGATGATACCTCTCTCCATCCAGAGCTCTCCAGTAGGCCTGCAAGAACCCCCATGACACAGTAGGGCCCTGGCTGGGGCACACACCATGGGCAGGTGGGGCTGGCAGCCTGAAAAAATCCGAAGCAGCAGTAACAATGTGAGTCAAGTGTTGGTTCACATCAATACTCCTAAGCTAGTCTACCTGGGAAGAATCCAGAACTCACCAACTGGCCCCACAGGAGGAAATCAGGCAACTGGCCCCTCCCCTACACTGTGGGACCTGACAACTAGAAGAACACTAGCCACATAGCAGGACACTGACTAAGATGCATATGATGGACAGGCAAGACTAGCAAGATTGAAAAGACCAAAATATGAACCAATAGGTGAAAATGTCAACATGAAAAAGCAAAATGCAATCTCAGGCCTCCAGCCCATCCAGAAAAGTACAGGAGACATTGACATAGAAGCAATTGGAAGAAACACACCTGAAATTTCTAGAAAGATAGCAAGTCCGCGAAGATTGAAGTAAAGAAACAAGTCCACAAGGCTATAGAAGAAATCAGACCAGAAATAATCTCTCAGGTAAAAAAATAAATGACAACCATGATGAAGGAATTACTCAGCATAGCTAGAGAAGATATGGATAAAAAATAAAGAGGAGCATAGGGAAATGATGGAAAACTTGAGTGAATAATACAGGAAAGAAACAATGCATGAAACAGATTCAAAGACATTCATTGATGATTTCATTAAAAGCTGGAAAAACTGCTTGAATGAAACTAAAGACAGACTTTCAGACTTTGAAGAGAGGATCACAGCTAGTGATTATGAAAGGAAAGATCTCTTAAAAATAACCAGGGTAGGGGCCAGGGATTTAGCTCAGTGGCTTAAGCACCTGCCTGGCAAGCACGAGGTTGTGAGTTTGATCCCCGGTACAAAAAAAAAAAAAAAACCAATAAGGGACTATGAAATAACAATTCAACCCTTCCAAGACAATGCAAAGAAAAATAATATAAGACTGATCAGTGGCAATGAAAAGGCAGGACTTAACACAAATGACATTTAAAAAAATTGTTTGTTTCCAAGATCTGGCTATTACAAATTGTGCTGCTATAAACATGGGTGCACATATATCGTTGTGGCATGATGTTTTCAGTTCTTCTGGGAAAATACCCAGAAGGAGAATAGCTGGGTTGAAAGGGATCTCCAATCCTAGTTTTTTGATGAATCTCCACACTGATTTTCACAGTGGTTGCACCAGTCTACACTCCCAGCAACGGTAGAGGAGAGTTTCTTTTTCCCACAACCACACCAACATTTGTTATTGGTTGATTTCTTGATAATAACCATTCTTTCTAGGGTAAGATGGAATCTCAGTGTTGCTTTAATTTGCATTTCTTGAATGACTAGTGATGTTGAACATTTACTCATATGTTTATTTGCCATTTATATTTCTTCATCTGAGAAGTACATGTTCATCTCAGATACTCATAAGTGGAATAAATCAGACTCACATGTGTAAATATTATATTGTTGCCCTAGAGTAAAAATAAGAAACTGAAAGAGTAAATAACATCCAAAATGTATGACAGATATCATGAAAATGAAAGGGAAAGAAAGTGCTCAAAAGGAAAGAACAACTGGAATAGAGGAAAGGAGAAAAGAAAGAAGGAAAGAGATTATATAGGTGTGTGTATATATATATATATATACATATATATGTTGTTTATATGTATATACATATATGTATATATGTATATGTGTGCATATATATGTATATATATACAAGATATATAACTATACTACTAATCTGTTAGTTTATAGAAAAGAACAGTTTGTGCTTTCATTGTTTGATCTTTTTTATGCCTAAATCTTATAATCTGAACAACTACTTTTAAGATAACAATATGCAATACATTAGTGATCATTTCTTATTTTTTGCAATTCTGTATCATTTTTATCTTTTTTTGTTTTTAAAATTAAAAAAAATTTTGCAGAAGTCATAGCAGAAATTTTCCCAAGCATGGGAACAGAATCTGACACACAGATAAATGAAACATACAGAATTCCAAACAGCTATAACCAAAAGAAATTCTCACCCAAACATATAATAATCAAGATTCCAGAAATTTGGCACAAAAACAGAATATTAAAGGCTGTTAGAGAAAAGAAACAGATCACCTATAAAGGAAAGTCCTTTAGAATCAGGACCGACTTCTCAACACAAACTCTCAAGTCAAGAAAAGCCTGGAATAAAGCATTTTAAGCCTTGAAAGAAAACAACTTCCAACCCAGAGTGAGGTTCTTTGCAAAACTATCTTTCAAAATTAAAGGAGAAATAAGATGTCTCCATGACAAAGAACAATTGAAGAAATTCATTACTACTAAGTCAACTCTACAAAGATATCCTAGACAGAGATAAAAATGACCACAATTCCAAAACAGTATCAGAAAGAAACCACCAGGCAGGGCAATCAATTAAACAGAGGGGAAAAGCTGGGAACCAGCAACAGGAAAATAACATGATAAAGATGAGCCAATACATATCAGTTATAAACTCACTACACCATACAGAGGCAGTCATAAGACTTTATTTCCCTATACTATTTTTCTGTATTTCCATTTGTTCGATATACTTAATCTGATGACCTATTTATGATATAGACATTTTTTACCTATTTTAATTAGGCTAATCAAAATGGCATGTGTAAGTATAAACACATTTTCATAAAATATGCATATGTATGCATACTTAAATTTAAAAGACTGGGAGGAATCAAACCAAAATACAACTGTGGTTATTTCTAGATGTGTGATTATAAATAATTTTATTTTTGTTTTTTATTTCTTATCTTCTCCACAATAAATATAGTTTTGCTTTTGTGAAAAGAAGGCCTTATTGAACAATTTTAAATGGCTATCTGATCAAGGATGTTGTTGATTGTTCGTTTAATTATTTCTCCCCACACTGCTGAAGTTGCCTCAAGTAGAAAGACGTGTTCTCAATGGGAATCAATCCAACTCAGTCGGATTGAAGGCCGATTCCCAGAGGAGCAGCTAGCTCGATTAAAGGATATGAGCACTTGTACATTCCGAGCAAGTTTCCGATAGCCTGTTCTCCCTCACACCCTCACGACCAACTTGTGCTTGGCTTCTAACACCCTTCCCTTGAGCTGCTCTCTCTCTCTTTCTCTCTCTCTGTTTCTCTGTCTGTATCTATTTCTCTCTCTCCTTTCTCTCTGTCTTTTCTTTGTCACTCTCTCCTCCCTATCTCTCTCCTTTTCTCTGTCTTCTCTTTCCTTCTCTCTTCTTCAGTCTCTCTCCTCTCTGTCTTTCACCTCTCTCTGTCTGTCTTTCTCCTTCTCTCTGTCCCTCTCTCCTCTCTGTGTCTCTCTCCTCTCTGTCTCTTTCTTTTCCTTTCTATATTTCTCGCCTCTTTTTCTACTCTCTATCACCTTCTCGCTGTGTCTCTATCTCTCCCCTTCTCTCTTCCTCTCCCTGTCTCTCTCTCTTCTTCTCTGTCTCTCCTTTATCTGTTTCACTCCTTCTCTCTGTCTCACTTCTCTTTCTCTGTCTCTCTCTGTCTCACTTCTCTTTCTCTGTCTCTGTATTGTGTCTCTCCTCTCTTTCTGTTTCTCTCTTGTCTCTTTGTCTCTCTCTCTCTTCTCTCTCTCTCTCCTCTTTCTCTCTTCTCTCTCTCTCTCCTCTTTCTCTCTTCTCTCTCCTCTCTCCTCTCCCCATCTCTCTCTCCTTCTGTTTCTCTCTCTCTCCTCTCTGTCTCTCTCTGTCTCATCTCTCCTCTTCCTTCTCCCCTATCCCCTCTCTTCTCTTCCCCTCTTCTCTCTGTCTCTCTCTCTGTCTCTCTCTCTGTCTCTCTCTCTCTCTCTGTCTCTCTCTCTTTCTCTCTCTCTCTCTCCTTCTCTCCTTGCTGGATTTCAGACTCACATGATTTCATTGTCCCTACCTTCTTACACTGATCACTGTGGTCCTTCCTGTCCCACTTCTCCCTGTAGGGCCTTTGCAGATGCCTCAAGACACCTGGTGCTTTGGCTTTTCCATGGGCATACTTCTTCCCAGGCCCTGCCAATGACATGGGACTATTATTAGCTTCCAAACCTCCATTTCCATCAACTTGAAATTTAGGACATTAAGAGAGCAGTAACAAGCATGTTAAAGTGTCAGGACCACGGCATCTGCCCTGAGGAGTTGTCACAAACAATAAATGCTTACTCTGCTGACACTATGAATAGTCTTAACGAAAATTCATAAACCTAAGGTCATTTCCACACTTCTGATGGTATTTCTTTGATGTCTTAAATATAGTATAGTGTTTTCCATGCCTATCTAGATAGGCAGCCATAAAAGATGGTGGGTTATTTTTAAGTTTTATCTAATGCATGTGATTTACAGACCATTATAGATGTAAAGACTCTACTCCTTGCCTTCACTCAGTGTCTGAAGACATTAGCCAAACTGTCCCAGTGAGCACACGAGCTTTGTTAAATGTTGGTGACCTGAGCCAGGAGTCCCTTGCTTTTAGAGTTTTCCTCTTGTTTGTTTTATGTAACAGCCTCTATTCTTTATATTTTCTTTTACAATCTATTTGAGGCTCTGTTACTTTAGTCACATGGGTAGAATTTCACCTGGCAAAGAGCTTTTTAAAATAAGTTGAGGAGAAATTCACATAGCACAATGTTGCCCATCTAAAGTGACTATTTTGGTGGTACTCACAGTATTATGCAATGACTACCTCTAGTTACCAAACACTTCATCACTCCAAAAAGAAAGCTGGTGCCCACTCAGTAGTGAATTCTCTTTTACCCTTCTCTAAGTCCTTAGCAACCATCAATCCATTTTCTGTTTCTTATAGATTGGCCTTTTGTGGATGTTTTACATTAGTGGGATTATGCCGCATATGACCTGCTATGCCTGGCATCTTTCAGATAGAATAATATTTTGGGTTCAATCTGTTATGGCATCACTTCATTCATTACTATGGCTGGATAATGTTCTATCAAATGTATGTGCTACAATGTGTTCACCCATTCATTCCTTGGCAAGCAGTGGCCTCTAGAAGAATGTTGAACGAAGTCAGTGACTACTATGGGGAATGGTAGCAAACTGGGTACACACACTACTAAGCATGGGATTAATGAGAGGCAAGAAGCAACTCAACTGAAGTCGTTTTCCTAGTGGGAATGCCAGCCTTTTGATTTTTCAAAAGCCCAAAAGCAGATTTTATATGTAGTCTCTTAATTTAAAACTGTTGGCTAATTTATATTCATTTACTCAAGTGTAAGTCAAACCACATAGACTTAGCCCTGTAGAAACCAAATTTGTAAGGTCTTCTTAGCTATTTTGGAACTTAGAGATTTGAATTTCATCTTATCATAAAATATCACAAGGAATACTTTCTGTATTCTCTAGCTTTGCAATAAAATAAAATTAGTCAAGAAGAATCATCTAATAGGATCCTTATAATTGTCATAAACCACCTAGAGCAATTGTTTATAACAGAACTAGCCAATTGGATATTGCATTTCATAGACTGTTTGGCCACAGAGATTGATACTGGCTTATAAGTCCTTAGTAATGGAATCAAGATAAAGTATTCAGTAGTAGTCGTAAATCTACATGGGGTTTTACATGGTGTCACTGGACAAAACACTGTACATTCTATAATATGTTATTTTATTTCATTGAAAACCAGTGATACATTATGTCCATTTTACAAATGTGAAAAATTCAAAAAAGATTAAAAATACAATAATTCATAATTCCTTCTGCTCAAAGATAATATCAATGATTTGGTATACTTTCTTTTAGAGATTTTCTCCAGACATAGATTAATTTTTATAGATATGTCTCATCTCAAAGTAATTTGAGATTTTTCAAGAACTTGATTATAGTGCTAATATAGATTCAAATTTTGAAAGTTTAATTCAGCTCTGTTTGAAGCTGTTTAAAATGATCATGTTTTCAGATTAGTATAGTGAAAGTATTTTTAAATAGCTTGAAGTGGCATTTCTCACTTTTTCTTTTTAACCATATAAAATCAATCTCTACATTGTTTAAAAACAGATACATTTAATAAAAGCAATAAATAACAAAGACTAGATTTATGAAAATTCAGGATACTGATTACCTCTGGGAATATCCACTGAAAGACTTCAAATGTATGAGTAAATACATTTCCTTGGTGACCTGAAGACCAAATAAACTGTCTGTATACAAAATATTTTTACATGTAATAGATATCCCAATAAATAGAAATTCAATGGCATTCATCTGTTGTTCATAACACAAGACATTTCTAACAATTCTTTTTTTTATAACAATTCTAAATAACATTCCTCCTCCACTAGACTGTGACCTGTACCAAGACAGGGCCTATTGTCGCTGCCATTGGTCACTCGGGTGCCTTCACATGTCCATTGCTTAGCACAGGAAGTGTCACCAACCAGATCGCACTGTCTGGGTCCCAACGACAAGCAGTCCAGTGTGCCGGCCCTACCCGCAGTGAGTTTGAGCCAGGCAGGCCACAAGATGTAGATCACCCCTGGCCCACTGAATCTAAAATGGTGCCCAGGTGGGAACAAAAGGGGCTTTCAGTACCCCAGATCTCAGTCCCTGAAGCTATTGGTTAGGTCACAAGTGAGCCTTTCAGGGACTTTTAAAAAAAAATCACTTCCGCCATGAGTTTGGGCAAAGGTCATGCAGCTGCTAACCCCAGGCTGCTGTGGCCACCATCCCTTTCTCCTTTGCTTCCAGTGTTCTAACGTTGCTTTTAGCATTAAATAAAAATGTTCATATATCTTCTTAAATTAAAATAACCTTTGAGATTCTTTTTGAGACTCTCTTGACTGCCATAGTTTTACTTACGGTTCTGAAAAAGAAAAATAACTCAGAAACGGTCCAGGACTTGGACTTGCTCTCATGGCATGCAACACAGTGTGAGGGCGGGCTTTCTCCAGCGTGCACACGAGCGCCGCTGAAAGCAAGGTGCTTCATAGGGTCCCTCCCATTAGTTCTCTCAGGCCACTGGAGGGTTACAAGGATTGATGAAGCAAAATAATAAGCCCTAGGCAGACTGAGTTTCCATAAAGCCCCAATGTCTGTTCTTGTTACTCTCATTCATTCCCCTGTTCCTCCTAAACAGGATACGGTTCATTCAGGTGCATCCCGGGTGTGGTGGTGATCCTTCTACCTCAGCTTCCCAAGTGCTGGGATTACAGGCGTGCACACCTTCCACACCCAGCTTCTATATACTTTTTGAAAGAAAAATCAACATTAATTTGCTATTTCAGAGTACAGTTTAGCCATAATTACAAGCATCTGACTCATCAATGCAGATGACTGGATATCATAATGACCCTCCAGGAGTGGCAGCCAGGTGCAAGACAGGTCTCCTGAAAATGTCTGTTAGATTGGACCCACAGCAACTCTGCAGTAGTAAATTTGATTAATAACATGTCCAGAGCTGCAGAAAGTTACTCTTCAGCACTTGCTAGGTGGTATAATATCATTTCAGGTAAAAGTTACTGGCCTTTCCTACCTCTGGTCTGATATTTTGAAGAATTTAAGTGCTTAGTAGACCAGTTGGTAAGGCAGCTGGAGGAGTGTTACTGAGCAAACATAAGGCTTATAAAAGAACCTCGTTGTGGGTCTTTGGGGTTTTGTTTTGTTCAGTGCACATTTATTTGATAAAAGTTAGCTTTTCTTTCTCTGGAGTGACAAATCCTCTTCATTCTGGGGAAAAAGATCTCTTTCATCTCAAAACTAACTTCTGGTGACTAATGGAAGCAATGAACAGAAACAACTAGCAATTAGGAGCTATCAGGCAATTGCTTGTTTCTGGAGAGCATGCATGACCATCAGTGCTGCTGCTGGGTTAGGGTACTGACAGAGATTCACTTCTGCACTATGTGAATATGTTGCCATAGACATACACTCCCTGTTTAAATAAATGACTTAAATTGGAAAGAGCAAAAACACAGAGCAAAGAGAGTTAAGAGGCAAAAGCTGTTTGCAGTAATTCAGAGGGTCCAGACACTAACACGGAGTGAACTTTATCCACCTCACCTGGAGTCAGCCCTGTCCGGGCAGGTGCTCCACCTGTTCATCGCTGCTTCTCAGTCAGTACCGACTGTAACACACATGAGACCTTGATTAACTTTCACTATGCACATGGTTTATCTTCCTGGTTAGACTCTCAGTGATCTCAAGAGTAGGCACCTGGTCTTACACTTTTAAAAACTATCTCCCACAAATAATTGGAAGCTGGATAAATATTTGATCATGAAAGTAAGTAATTAATAAGTGTGAAGGTTCTGTTTATCTCAATACTTAAGACAATGGCTAATTATCATGTGAGATAATGGTGGCCCCAAACAGTTTCCAACCAACTGAGATTTTTTAAAAATTTTACTTTTATGTCTCAATATTGTATTTATGTTACTCACTTAAAATGTATTGTCTCAAAAATTTGTAAGTAAAATCAGCATAAATCAAGTCCTCTTTAAAATATGTCAAGGGTCCATTATTTAAAAGTGTGCCTCACTAGTTCTTTTTTAAAAAATTGATACAATACTTTCATGAATAATAGTATAATACTTTTGTGGTAAGAATAGAGCATAATTAATCTGTTTCCTAAATTCAAAAGCCTAGGTCATATGTTTCCTAAGCAAGCCTCCATTTTTTTTTTCCTGGCTCTATGTGTTAATTCTCATTTATTCTCCCTTTTTACTTTTGTTATTAGATAAGGGTGAATGCAATTACTAAAGGGGACAGGGGACAAGATTATAAAAGACAAAAGCATAATCCTAGGATCCTGGAGAAAATGAGCTCTATGTAACAATGAGAGGAAGAGAATGACTCCTCCTAGGAAGAGAGCAGTCATTCACCCAGGAAGCAGAGGCTGGGTGGGCTGGGGAGGGAGGAAGGAGAGAACAGAAGCTAAACAAGCTTTGCATCTTCTGAGGGCTGAAAGAAGGAGGTGGCCAAGGAGCTGTCTGCGAGTCAGGCTCTGTCTGGGCTAATTGTCTGGGTCTGAACACTGAAGGGAATCCCGAATCTTCACCTAGACACTCACGGATCACACGGGTCTCATGGAAGTAGAGAGCCTCGTCTGCAGTTATATCGGCCCAGAACAGATACATTGCTGTAAAGTTCATCGTGTAAAAGTTCGCTCTTGATGACTATTTTGTAAAGACAGGTTTTGTTATTATTGTTTTATTTTTCTTGTTTCTTTCTTGTTTGTTACCACACATGGACGTGGGGGAGTTGGGCCAAAGTACCCTGCGTAACGCGCATCCCCCCGTGACTGCCAATCCCCTTTGCAAAGCTGGCCCACCTTCATTTTGCCCTCTGGTAGAGCCCTCTGGTAGGGCCCTCTGGTAGAGCCCTCTGGTAGGGCCCTGTGGTAGGGCAGAGGGGAGAAGAGGGGAGGGGAGAAGTAGCCACTAGTTTATTATCTCTGTCTCTGGAAAGGGAGTTCTGCATGGGCAGGGATGGTTGTTTTGGTCACTCCTATGTATACCCCTAGCAACCAGCCCAGTGCCTGGCACAGAGTAGGTACTCATTAAATACTTGTGGGATGAATGAATGAATGCATTGGCTCTGTGCTTATCTTGCTCTGTTGTAGGAATGGCAGGATTTAGAGGAGCAAGGGAGGAGACTGACAACTGGTGTGCCGGGCTCTTTACATAAGACAGCTCATTGTCAAGAACTGACGGCTCATTATTGAGAACCAACCCAAGCCAATGTGGTCACTCAACAGTCACTGCTTATTCTCAAAGTATGAGTCACCTCTGGGTATTGAGGTAGATAAAAGCCCTAAGTTCCCTCTCTTACCATCTTCTGCAAAATGCCATCCTCCACCTAGTAAGGTGGCATGTTACAAGGAAAGCATTCCTGCACCAATCCTTTCAAGCATAAACATTTATTAGCAGGTAGACATACAAGCAGTCACGCCCCTCATGTGAGTAACTCCTTCTGAGGCTTTCTCTAGTATACTGACTGGTGCAGCAGGCAATGTTCCCAGTGTGTCATGGGGCCAGACCTCTCCATGAAGTGACAGAGCACCGTAAGACCACACAGCTCAGGATGGAGGTACAGCTCTGAGGTACCAGACCCTCACCACTTTCAGCAGGGGCACTGGCCTGCTATGACTTTCTAATCAATGACATATCTTGGATAATGCTGATATCACCAATAGCAACACTTCTTTTTATATTCCTTACACCAGTTAATGAACCCTCCTCTGTGTCATATGTTAATGATACTCAAAATACTTAAATAGCTACTTTTGGAATGTGGATTCCTGGTCAGATTCTTGAAATACTAAATAATCCCTTCTGTTGTCTAAACTCCCTCAAATGAGGACAATGTCAATTTACGCATGTATACAGATCTATTCTGAAGGACTGCAGGTTACTATATAGACGTGTGAGCAGTACTCAGCACATTTCTGAAGTAAGAAGAAAAAGAGAAAATGTGTCTTTTAAAGCACTATGACATCTTCAGCCTTGCTCAAGGAGTGGTTTATTCACTTAACCTTTGCAACAACCCCTCTGTTCTTATCCTGATTTTACAGATGTAGAAGCTAAAGCCCAGAGAAGTGGTGTAATACATTCAAAGTCATGCTGTGGGTAAGGCATCTGGCCCAAGATTCAAACCTGCTGCTAGGTTTTGAGTCCAGTTGCTAAAGTACTGTATCCAGCCACCTTTGCTTCCGAAAATAAGAATCATAGAAATATTATAGGTATCCAGACCCACAACCCTCCTCTATCCTGTGTATGCATTGAAGGCTGATATTCAGGGAAGGAGACAGTCACCATGGAGGGAGAAAATCTGTGTATGAGTGACAATTCAGGATTTATAACATTTCTCTATAGGGCACATCTTTCTTTTTATCCTGAATAGAAATTTGATTTTTGGCGCCTCAGAGGAAGAAAACACTCTTTATTCTTTCCTCATGTTCCAAAATGGAAAAAAAAATGACATAAAACTTCAGGTTGGCTAGATGCATACTAAAATGTTAATATTTGGTACATATTTGGAAAGTATATATATTTGGAAAGTAGCAGCTAACTCAGGGACAGCTTTCTACCCTTTCTGAGTGAAATTAGCTACCAGGAAGCATGACTAAGACTCAAGTGACTCAGTACTGGTGAGATAAGAATGTGGGCTTTGGATTCATCAAGTCTGGGTTGGAACTAGCTCTGCCACTAAATGTGTGTCTTTGAGCAAAAACCCTTCAGCTCCTTAAGCCTCAGTTCTTCATTTGTGAAATGGGAGTGATGGGCATAAATGGGTGCTAGTGCACACAGTCCGTAATATACAGCGGCAGTTACTAAAATGTTAATTATCCCGGGGCTGTTTGCATTTATTCAAGGTTCCTGAGGACAAACAGCCCAAATAGGTACAAAAGAAAGATTTCCCTGACTTTTCAAATTGCATTGCTTAAAAACCCACTCAGACTCTTCTTACAGTATACACACTTTTGAGAACTCTGCTTATTGGTATATTACTACTCAGTTTAGCTAGATTAGAGCTGTCCCAGGCCAACTCCTGTGTAACCTGATTTATGTAATCAAACAGAAATGAAAGTCAGATTGTTCTCTTTGACCTCTATTCTTAGGTAAAGATGTCATTATAAATAAAGGGCTGCATCGTGGATATCAAAGGTGGACTTTTGATTCAGGAGGCAGAATTAGGAACAGAAGCTGGGGGTTTTCCAGCAATAGATAAGGACTCATGAATTAGAAAGTAATGATCAGTCACTAGAACCATTCAATGAGATCTAGAAATAATAGAAAAAAAAATAGATGGAGAAGACAGTCTTTCTTTAGACAATTTGTGAGACTAGATAATTATGATGAAATAATAATAATTATTATTATTAATAATGGTAATAATGATAGTGGCTTCCATATATTGAAGCTATATGGACTAGATATTTTAGTTTATTTAATTGCAATTATTTAATTGCAATTTATTTAATTACAAGAGGTTGTCCAATTTTATAACTTTATCCCTTTTATATACTCCTAGGCCAAAGCTCAGGAAAGTTAAATAATTTAGCAAGTCTCATGCAGCTGGAATAATCTGGAGTATATGCTGTTATGTCCACTCCCAAAGTGACAAGTTCCATAATTTCCAGACCTTTTTGTCTTTTTCAGTAACAGACCTTTTTATTAAATAGTTTTAAACTATGCACCAATTTATAAACTGTCAAATTATGATATTAATAAACATTAGTTTGTAACTTTGAATGTATAATTTTTCTCATTATAAAGTCATTCGTGAGAAGGATGATCCTGTTTATTAAAGATAAAATTGCTATCTGAAGTCATGAATGACAGATATCATCTAATATCAACCTCAGTTTCCATAATGGTTGATACATCGTGTCAATTTGAGAAGTTTAGAAGTTTAACTAAGTGATTCAACAGGGGGTCAAGGTCCTCTCTTTTAAACATTCAGAGCCTGTGCAAAGGAGAGTATGGAGATGGTATAAGTGCTACGCCATCTAGATGTAGACTAGATACAATGAGTGTAGCCTGGATACAATATAAGGGAGGAAAAGAGTCTTGCTCTGCCCTATTTTGCTCTTGCTGTCTTCTGCTGCTTTGAGTGGTTGCCCCTCACCACACCACCCTGCTTTGGAGCCAGTTGATTATGGACTGAAACTTCCACAAACTGTGAGCTAAATAAGCCTTTCCTTCTTTAATTTTGGATGTTGGGTATTTTGTCTCGGCAATGAGAGAAAAGTATCTAGGACAGCATCCAAATGACACTTCTAGTCTGACAGGAGCACCAATCGTCTTTGAGATCTGTGGACACTATTCAGTTGGACAAGTTCAGAGGCTGGAGGCCTCAGCAGGACATTTTGTTTGAATCATTAACAATATCTGACAACCACATGCCTGCCTTATCATAATACAGAAGTCAAACTTGAAGTGCTCATAGCTCACAGACACTGCGAAAACAATCTACGATATGATATGACATGATAACCCCAGGGCGGTTACCACCAATAAGTTCTTTCGGGAAGGCAGAGGAACACGTTGCTTAGGAGGATGAGTTTGCCATGAAGCAGCTGCCAGTTGCCAGTTGCCAGTAAGATGACTCTAAGCAAAGTTCGTAACATCTTTCAGCCTTAGTTCCCTCATTTGTAAAATAAGAATCATCCTAAACATTTAGTTCTTTTGGGTGGACAGTAGCAATCTCTTATAAGGAGAAACAAGTCTCTATCATATTACCCTGGACATGGGAACTGTATTTCAAGAACCTAGTTTCATAAGCACTTATTAAGTAGTTGGTAAATCTTGTTTTATGGAGACTGGGTGGGTTGCCAAATTTCTATCCTTTTCAAACACTTTGAAAGCACCTTGCATGGAAGTTTTACCTCAGTTAAGTGTAGCAAAAATCTGGTAGTAGAATTCACCCTACTTTCTAGTTGGGCCGATAACAATCCCCCATTAAAGTCTTACATCACAGAGGGAACATGGTCCTAAGCACAGGTTACCATTTGAAGAGTGTAGGTCATAAGGCTGGCTGGGTTCTTAATTCCTACACATTTAAGGTCAGAAATGCCATTCAAAGCAGGTATAGTGGCCAGCACTCTGGGAGGCTGAGGTAGGAAGATCCTAAATTCTGGCCCAGCCGGATGTGAGGGAGTTAGTGGCTGGGATGTAACTCAGTGTGCAGGCCCTGAGTTCAGTCCCTGGTATTGGGGATTGCTTATGCAACATTTGTAGTCAATTCACCTCTTCTTGAATACTATTCATTTCTCTGATAAAATACCATTTCTACATTCAAACTATTAGAAGAACTTCTGCTGCTGATCTGAAATAAAGATAGTGGAATTTGACTAGGGAAGTAGTCCTTTAAAATGCTAACTAATCCCCTGGACTGTGCAGTATTTTCATTTAACAGATTACTAATATTATCTACTAGCCACTAGAAAGTGATTAAAGTTAACACACACTACGCTGAAGGACAAGGTAAATTACTGACACTGTAACAAGGATAAAAACACCCCCCAGGAATGTTTGTGAGAATTAACAATTGCTAACACACATCAAATACTTCCTCTGCCTCACATACTGTACTCAGCAGTTTATGTGCTTCTTCTCATCTAATCACCGTAAAAACACCATGAAGCAATGCCATAAAGTTAATGTCTTCTGATTAAATAATTGAATAACCAGTCAATACTTAGTTAGGATTGTTTCCAAGGCATAATAAATGTGGGATAATTGGTAACCACTCTTCTTTTGCAGGTCTGATGATAATAGTCTAATCAGCAGCTGAGCCCTGACACTTACATGGGCTCCACACCGTAACCCAGTGGAAATATTCACTCTTACAGTTTAGGTGAATGAGGGAGAGCCCGAATTTCATAAGGACCAGCTCAGACCTTTGTAATTAATGACACGTCTCTGTGAAATTCAAATCCACTCAGAGATTGCAGATGTTTCGTGCTGATGTCCACACAAACTGAGTGGACCCACCACAAGATTCATGTCCAATGTGTTAAATTTGATCCCTGCACATTGGGATATATGTACAATTTTGAAAAGTCTCAGAATTTTTCCATTTTAAAAAATATTTTAAAAATGAAATTTGAATCATTAATCCAGGGACTCTGAGAAGCATTTCCCTTTTTGGGTCCCACTCTGATGAGTAGCTAACATCCAGGCTTCACCCCTGCCTTGAGATCCTATGATTCTATTATGATGAAAAGTAAAAATCTAAAATTAGCAGAAACCCATCCTTCCAACCAGTGAACCAAATCCAGCTGATATTGACTTTAAATTTCAATTAATGTAGAGTAAGATGCATAGGAAGAATCCTTATAGTTGTCACTCACTTTGTTTTTCTCATCGAAAATTTGCAGTTTGCTAGTCACTCATCCTCCTCTCTCTTTTTTATGCATGTGGGTTCCTGCCTTAGAACATGCGAGCAATTTGATGAAGTTTCCTGGTCTGTACTTTTCAAAAAGTCATATGGTCTGCACTCACAAGACTAACCACAGTGTCACGATAGGAAGGACACCTTTTGCCACAGGGCTTCTAATAGCACGGCTGGAGCTGCGGATTTGAGGCCCACACTTTCAGCAGCTTCCTTGCGGGCCAGCTTGTCTTTTTCCTGCTTTTTCCCCTCTGAAACCTGAAGTTATAATTCTTCTCTTCCTGAATCAGAGTAGGCCACTGGAGTAACAGGAATGAGAAATGTTTTCCTTCAGGAGCAGGCAAACATCAGTGTAAAACTGAACGGAAAAGGGAGACAGCTGCAAAACAAAGCAAAGGCTAAAGGAAAAATCCCCTCCCCCCAAATGTACATTTTTCCAAAAGCAGAAAGATGTGACAACATTTTTAAAGGGTTTGCCTTTAGAGTTAGGTCTCTGGAGGAAATTAAAAGCTAAAAGGCTGGGACATCATGACAGACTATGAATAAATACAGCAGACACAGACTAAAGTACCACTGGCAACCCATGCCTCCAAAAAGAAAAGCTAATTCAAAACCTCAGATATAATTACCTTGATTAAAACAATCAAGTGCCCTTCTTAAATTTTCAGTGGAAAGTTATAAAAATCACTTGCTTCAAAACAAAGCATACCTTTTGATGTGAAAACACACAAGCCCTGAAGCGAAGGCAGGCAATGTAATTAATTTTGAGACCAAATTTTGAATGAAGGAGAATATTTTGCCTTTGTTTGTCAAACTTGCACACATTAACAAGCAGTTAATAACTCCTAAATTCAGCAAAGTCATTACCAAACTACTAAAGGCAATCATAGCCAAGATCCATGGTTAGTCAAGCCAAAGATGGAAAAGACGGAATTAGCTAAATGAAGTCAGATGATAGATTAAAAAACAAAAAAATTAAAAAAATAAAAACAACTACCACTCATTAATGGTGAAATTAAGGAAACCACTACCAACTCCTATGACTTTTTGTCACCTCGGGCCATCTCTGCTTTTTCTTGTCTGTTGATTGTCTTACTCTGCAGACAAGGCTCTCAGGCAGGAAACATCTCATAGCTTCATTCCCTGTCAAGCATTTCCTTGGTATTAAGTGGAATATATTCTGTGGTTCATTAGTTCATTCATCCAGCAAATGATTGCTAAATGCATATTGGGAGACAAGCATTGATTTGAGTTTGCTAATTCTATAAAGATGAAAAGATAGGAACCTTGCTCTTGGAGGAGTTAACAGCCCACAGAGGGACACACATAAATAGAATTACAGAATAATATTCACACATACATAAAAATAATTACAATGCAGAAGACCGCTGCTAAGGTGCCATGGCAGCACAGATAAAGAATCTGAAGGCTTCCTGGGGAAAAGGTCCAGTGTCAGCAGAGAGTCGAAGGCTGAGAAGAGATTGGCTAGGAGGGGTGGACTGTGAACTCACTGAAGCCATTGAGCCATGTAGAACTCTAAAGTTCAATTTGCTAAACATTCCCTGCTGAAGATGTTGGAGGCAGGTGAGGGCAACTGCCCCACTCTGACTACTCCAGTAAAACAGGACCTTGGGAAAAAAAAATCTGTGAAACAAAGCATTTACGAAAGAAATGTCTATTACTAAGGAATCACAAAGAGACCATGTTCTGTCTGTTATGCAAAGTAGCAGCTCACTGTCCCTTTGGAGGCTGCCCTGCCAGGCCAACAAAATCACATCTCAGAGGCAAGACTATGTTAACCTTGAAGATGGCATGAGGCCATTACCAATCCTCTATATTAGTGCACTTCCCATTGTTACGGCCCTACCAAAGGCTGGGTTATTTATTTATTTGCATTAGTAAGGGCCTTTGCACTCACCTACATCTCCAGCACTTTTTAAAAAAATTTTTTTATTTTAAATTTTGTGACAGGTTCTCACTAAATCACCATGTTGCCCAAGCTAGGCTTGAATTTGCAGTCCCCTGTCCTCAGCCTCCCGGAGTGCTAGGATAATAAGCAATGCACCACCATACCTGACTGGGGTAACATATTTAAATGAGGAGCTTTACAATTTGGGGAGCTGATAGTCTAAATAATATGACACTGGCCTGGTGGGAGCCCCGGTTGAGTCTCATCAAAGTGGATAGCATCATGATGGGAGAGTATCTGGGAGAATATCACATGATGAGACAGGAAGCAGAGAGATAATAAGGTCCCATGAGCACTGCCTTGCTCCCTTCTGAGGACATGTTCCCAGCGACCTAAAAACCTCTCACTTGACTCCATCCCTTAAAGATTGCACCATTTCTTGGCATTGCCACAATGAGGACCAAGCTTCCAACAGGCGAACCTTTGGAGGACACACTCAGACCAAGGATGCTATGAATCCAAATCACAGCATCCCTGAAAACCAGTGGCTGGAAACTCATGGAACCGTTGAGGGATTCAGTGTCGAGTATCATTCCTAAGTGTGTCAGCCTCCTATTTCTTATACTGTGTACACAATCCATGTTTTTGCAGTATTTATAATTTCATTTATGGGAGCCCATTTTAAATATTCCAGCTATTCCAGGAGCCAACATTTTACAGGAAAGGAAGTGTCACACATTTGGTATGCTAAGTTGTACAAACTTAATCAAGCCATAGTAACAGGAGCACATGTAGTAGCCCCTCTAAATTTGCACTCACCGATATGGTAGCACTAGTCATCTGTGGCTCTTGAGTTTGGTTTCAACTAAGTCAAGTTAAGGTATTCTACAAGCATAAGGGGAAACCAGTATACAAAGAGAATTCAAAGCAATGAAAAGAATTGTGAAATATCTCATTAACAACTTTATATTGGTTATATGTCAAAATAATATTGCATATATATTGAGTTAAATAAAATATATTAAAAAACTAATTTCACCTGTTTCTTTTAAATAGCTGCTAGCAAATTTAATATTGAAAGTATGGCTTACATTATATTTCTATTGGGCACTGCTGCTCTAGGGTCTAACATATGGAATTCCCAATGAGAGTGAGAGTGTTTACTAGTCTTCTGTTGACCTTGCATTCCTGATGCAAATGCCAGTAGCCTTAGGTGTGAGTACATTAGACAGATTCATCTAAATAGTGTGTCCAGGACATCAAACTGTATCCATATGCCAAAGTGTTTTAAAGTGAAATTCATGTTTTTGCCAATTTATTACCCATTAAGACAAATGTTGTCTCCATACTGTCATTGTGATTTATAGTTTCTCTGGGTAGGCAGAAAGAAAAATATATGACCCCCCAGCTCCCAAAATCAGAAACTTGTAAGTGCTATGCAAAAAATTATGTCAAACAGAGGGAAGTTACTTTGAATTGGAAGTCAAGAAGGCCTGTCTGAGGATGTGACATTTAAGGTGACACATGAATGACACACAGGAACATGATGTGCGAAGATGGGGATGGGGGAGTGAAGGGGTGGCCTGAACTAGGTAAACAGCAAATGCACAGGCTCCAATATGAGAATGAGCTTGGATTGAAGAGAAAAGTATTGTGCATAAAAGTATTATTGAAGACAAGAATATTCCATGAGATCTAGGCAAAGAATATAGATGGAGAAGAAGAAGTGTCCGGGCTACAATTTAGAGGTTGGGTGGAGAAGGCCTCTACAAAAAGAAGGGGAATCTGAGATGCAGAAGAAAAACTGCAAGCTTGTAGTGTTCCAGAACCAGGAGCTGATGCATTTCTAGAGGTCCCAGTGAAAGTGTGGGGTAGGAGGAGACTGTTACTGCTGAATTCAGATGATGTAGGGGTGGGGGTGGGATGGAACATTCTGAATATTTAGCAAAAACCATCTCAGTGGGACAAGGGGGGACAGAATTTTTATATGAACAGACTGGGAAGAAGATGAGAGGCAGTAAGCACAGACAAAGGTTCCTGCCAGCCTTTTGGAGTAGTTTTTATGATGGAAGGAGCTATACTGAATTTGAGAAACCATAGAGGTAGCTGGAAATAGGTAACAGTGAGTGGGTTCTTGCAGGGACTATTTCAGCATGATTCCCAGCAGCTAAGGAACCAAGCTCTTCGTATAGGACTGGGGATCTGGGAGCTATGCAAATATAGGTTGAATGTAGTCTTTATTTAAAAATTTTCCCAGGCACAGTGGTGTATACCTGTAATTCCAGCTGTCTGAGAGGCAGAGGTAGGAGGGTAGCCCAGCCTGGGCAACTTAGCAACTTAGCAAGATCTTGTCTCAAAATAAAATATTAAAAAAGGGCTGGGGTGCTGGGAAAACGGGCAACCAGCCAGCCACCCTGGTAAGTGGCTGTGGTCTGGCAAGCCGTGGCCATCCTAGGGAGAGAAGCAGCAGCGTTTCCTGAGGTCCATGCCATGTTGAAACTTAGGGCACTGGGAAAAGGAGCAACCAGCCAGCCTCCCTGGGTAAGTGGCTGTGAGCCTACCAGTGCAAGTGGGAGCCAGAGATCTGAGCATCTCTTGGGAGGTTGACCATATGTAATATAGCAAATAAGCGGGATTTCCTTCTACCATCTCTTTGAAGGCAAATATTTTTATCACTGTTTTGCTTTGTCCTGATTAATGGTATTACTCTATTCAATATTCTGTTTTGATAAGTTCTATAATATTCTGTATTTCCTTTGATTTTGCTATACCTGGTTGAAAGAACAACTATTGTGAAGATAGCAAGATATACTATGGCACCTATTACTGTTATTCTGGTAACCTGCTGTGAAGTTATGTACCAATTTCACTACACGTCTCAAGTGGCTTTATCCTATCCTGTTCTGTTGTATTTTACTACCTTCAAATTAATAAAAAAAATTTTTTAAATAAAAAATAAAAGAGAAACACATTTAACTTGAAAGAAAATTTATAGACTGAAAATCAAAGGAGAGAAAACAATTGTTCCATACAACACGAGATCAGGAAAAAAGCAAGAGTAACTTGCCCATCAACCACAGAATGGATAAGAAAAATATGGTATTTTCGTACCATGGAAAGCTACCCAACTATAAAGTAGAATAATCTTGAGGCTCTTGAAGGCAAATGGATGCAACTGGAGATTATGCTCATGGGTGAAACAGTTTGAACTTGTACGGGTGAACCCCAGCATAAAAAACAGAAGGAGTTAGAGGGATCAAAAAAGCACAATGTATATTATAAAAGTGATAGGGGAGTAAATACCTGGGAGGAGAAGGCAGTGACACTGTTAACTCTTACTGTCTTGGCTTAAACTCTGGTATTGTTTTCACAAGTTTGTTAGGCTTGGTTTGGTTCTGTCTTGTTTTGTTAGATTTTACTGTGTCTGATGGTATGGGCAGCTATTTTGAACATAATGGGTTGTATTATGGTATTCATGGTTGGTTTCCTATTATCTTGTTTTGAAATCCTATAATGTTTTAATTCATTTGTTTAACTGGTTTTATTCAGTTGTGTTTTGTTTGATTTTATTATGTGTGATAGTATGGACAACTGTTTTGAAGAAAATAAGATATAGAAACCATTGTTCATTTCCTATTTTCTGGTGCTGAAGTCCTATAATGCTTTCATTATTTGATTGGTTTTATACTATTTTGTTATGTTTGATATTGTTGTGTGTGAAGATATGGACACTATTTTGAAGAAAACAAGAGACATTATAGTAGCCACTGTTGATTTCATGTTGTCTTGTTTTGAAGTCGTGTGTTACTTGCATTGTTCTATTCTGATTTGCTTTCTTCTGTTTTGTTTTGTTTTGTTTTGTTTTATTCTCTTTAAAATAAAAAAGGTGTAAGAAAAAAGGCCAAGGATGTAGCTCAGTGTAAAGGTACTAGGTTCAATCCCTAGTATAGAAAAAAAAATCAAAGTGTAACTGACAAGCAAAGACATGGCACACGATTACTGTATGCAATTTGGTGAGTCTGGTCATATATATCCACTCATGTTATCATCACTATAATAAAAGTAATACACAGGCATTCCCTGTGTCCCTTTGTTGTTGAGTTCTTTTCTCTTTATTTAAAATTTTGATACTTTCAGTCATCACGAACTCTTCGAATTACTTTTAATTTTAAAAATTATTGCACTAAAATATAATGTTTACTAGTAAGTCTATTGACTCTCCTTTCAATTTTGCCTCATTCCCTTCATCCTAACTCCAGCCTAGTGATTGTGTAAATTGGTTAGCTATCAAAAACAAGATGGGAGGACTTAGTGACATCACATGTATATGTGCCCTTATCGATATAGCAGTCCACCTCCTGGATGTACCCTCCCTAGGAATAGCTCATCCCTCTCCCAGAGGACACAGACAAGATGTCCATCTGGAAATAATTTATGGTAGAGGAGAGAAGGAGAGCTGGAGATAACCTGGGAGTCTATCGCCAGGGAATGGATACTAAAATAGGCTGGACATATCCTATGTGATGCTAAGAAACAGTACAGACCTTAACATCGATGGGCCCTAAATGCACAGGCTAAGAAACAGAAGGAGATTTATGGACCATTTCAGCCTGCTGAAAAGGCAGATGCACTTTCAGGACACACAGCAAACACACTAAAACAAGTCCCTATGAAGGCAGGGAATGGAAGCGAAGATGGAGATGAAGGACAATATATAAAATACAGTGAAATAAAATAAAATAAAATAAATAAAATAAAATATGAGAGGAACCTGGTCTGGGTCACTGATGACAATATTTTATGAAGCAGAAGTATGATTGACTTAATTTTTTCTACTGTGAGGACTGAAATTTAAAAATACAATTAATTTAAAACAGTTATAGCAGCTATATTATATAAAATTGTTTCAAATGTTTTTAAGAATTGGCTGCTCCACTATGAGAGCTTAGCTTGAGATAGTAGCTGTGTGGCAGCTGGTTTGCCCACACTTGTCAATCCAGCTCCACTGAATTTCAATTTTACATGTGACTCACATTTCAGACACTAATCCTTTCTCAGGTGCTTGAAATTCAAGGAAATATGTATTTGAACTAGTTGATTAACAAATCTGTGAATTAAGAGATAATACAAAGGGCAATGAACTAGAATGGAATATATTGGAAAAGAGAACCTTGCTCTATCATTCATGGATATTTTGCCTTCCAAATTACATACATTCTAATTTGAAATACCAATGAAAGTCTCACTCCTCTAAATCACTTACCTGAAATACAGAAACATCTAAAACTACTGAATATAGGCTGATTGCAAAAAATAACTAGATGCTATGAAAACTAAGTTAAAACTAGAGCTAGACCAAAGTAAAATTCAAAAATTATTGAACAATATTCCGTGAAAATCTGTAAGACGTGCTAAAAATAACTCCACCCAAAGAAATTGGTATAAGCATTATGAACAGTTCAAAGAAACAGGTAAATTGATAAACAAAGCAAATTTATTTGAAAATTTGACACTTAGAGAATTGCCCTTCAGTGAGTTGACCTGATGTTGACCAGTCATTTCCCTTCCCCCTCTTCATACTGCCTTTGCTGTTCACCAGAATTACAGGCACCTGGATCAAAATACTGGTGGGTGAGACAGGCGGAGGGACAGTGCGCTCGGCCCCAAATCTGCTCATCTCCAAGGACAGTCCCAATTACCAAGTGGCAGAATTTCAATACAGCCCCATCTTCCTGAACCTGATTACAGGAAACCAAGTGGAAAAAATTAACCTTGGGCTGAATCCAGCCCACTTGCAGCTGCAGCCCGAGTGGCCTTTTTAAAGCACACATTTGATCACGCTCCTACCCGGTTTAAACCACTTGAAGGATTGGGATCGAGTTCCAACGGAATCTTGCGGCTTACAAGTCCCTTCAATATAGCAACCCCGGCTCCTGATCTCTGTGCTTCACCTGCACTACGCACCGAGTATTTCCTAGGCTCTCCGTGCCCGTGGACTTTTTTTTTTTAATTCATGCTGTTCTACCTAGAATACTCTTAGTGAACCTTTTACCTCCAAATGCCTACTAGCTAACTTTAATGGATCCCTTAGATATAAATTCCACCACGAAGCATGAAATTAAGAAAATTGCTACCAATACCGTGTTACTGGGAACAGCCATCCATTGATTTCTTGCCTCTATGCACATCTCACAAACTGAGGCACTCACTGCCTTTTGTTCCAGGCTAGCTTTGCAGGAATACATGGATAGCCATCAGCCTTGAAAGTGAGAGACAGTCTCCCTGGAGGAAAGGTCAAGTTGGCTTCCAGACTTAGAAGACAGAAATAATGCCTCCCTCTGACCAGACCAAAGGGCAGAGTATGCTAACCGTCCATTATGAGGGCCCTCAGCTCAGGGTTCCACTCCTATATGGCAAACCACTGTAAGTCCTTCGCTATGTGAAGATCCATTCATGTCTCCCTAATGGGACACAGAGGAGAGAAGAACTGCTGTGCACAGAGATTACTGCATTTATGAGAGTGAGGTGTTACAAGCAAGGCCACCCCTGTGCTTTGTGTCTTTTGAACACACATGCTTGTTCTGCTTTCTACCATAAGCTGAAGCAGCACAAGATACTATGGTCTCTGCCTTGCCCACTTCCAGACCTTTGAGCCAACATAAACTTCTCTCCTTTATAAGTAAGCAGTCTCAGACATTCTATTACAGCAACAGAAAACAGAGAAAGCCAGGAACTGACATGGATATGCCATTCAAACCTCTTGCTACGCAATGAATAATAAAGTCCTTGTCTCTGACCTAGGAGGGTTACAATTTGTACCTGTGTCCCTAAAACTCTGATAGGTTAACTTACTGGTCTGCAAGTAGAGGAAAACTCAGACCTTTCTCAGTTCTTGACGGCAATATATAAATGCTAATTTCCTGGCTTTGATGACTGTGTTTTAGCTTAATAGAATTTTGTTGTTTGTAGGAAATACATACTAAAGTGCTTAGGAATAATGGTGCATCATGTGAACCAATTACGCTTAAGGAGCAAAAAATGTTATTATGTTGAATTTACAAGTTTGCTGCATGTTCAAAATTGTTTCAATTTTTTAAAAAAGATAATCATTGGGCTCAGGTTATTTTACCCTGATCTGGACAAGATAAAGTCTGCTATTAACATTTTGTCTTACGGTTTCAGCATCCATCAACAGATGATTATTACTTAGATCCATTATTGAAGATTCCAACATGATGATTTTCTAATTCAATCATTCCTTTTGAATTTAGTAGCAGTAATTCTTCTATTTAAAGGAAAAGAGTTTTGTCTTGTCAACAATTTGAACTGAGGTTTATATAACAAAGCACAAATAAATAAATAAATAAAATAAGTCGATTCTGAACCTTTATTTTCAAAGTAATGATTTGTTGCCCTAGGGACTTACCAAAGAAATTTATTTTTGATTGTCTGCCTCATGTGAGCTTGTAATTTTATATGTTTAATGTTTGCAGTCCGTGGCAGTCATTATTCCCTTTGATGCTTAAATTGCATATCCCAGGCTAGCAGAAAGCCCTTCAAGTATCTTTTTGTCAAGACTTTGCTGGTCTTTGATTGCTTCCTTGCTTTGGGAACAGTAAGATATTCCAGGGTCATCTTGTATTTCTTCCCCAGATCTGAAAGAACCTGTTTCTCTAAGGAGCTCTGAATCTTTAAAAGGGAATGGATATCTAGAGATGACAACTTAAGAGCTAGAGGTGTTCACTGCGAGTGAGGCACCCTAATTCCAGTCATTTCAATGGGCAAAGGTAAGGAACAGTTCAAGTCATGATTTTATGCTGATATTTACAAGGTTCCATAATTTCCTTGATTCTACCTCTTTTTCTCATATACTGAAACTCTGGTTCCTAAACACCTTAGTGTAAGTACTTATTTCTCTTTGATTATGCTGATTATACACTCAAATGGTTTCAACATAACAAAGCCTCCAATAAAACACTGCACAATGTGGTTAAATAATTCAAAAATCAGAGCCCGACAAAAAAATGTATACACATTCCAGCAGTTCTCCTTACTAATAGATGTCTGGAAGCTAATGACCACCACTTTGAGCACATCTTATGATTGTAGAGACCTAAGGTAACTTATATTAGTCCTATGATGTCTCAATAAATTTAGTATTAAAATATTTATACAAGTTTTTCTTTTCCTGATATACACAGTTTTTGGCAGACTCTATTTATTTGAGGTTATTGTTTGTCTTAGACTATATCTCACCAGGGAAATACAATCCAAACATGGATTTATGTGTGCATGTGTCCATGTACACACACACGCTAGTAGAAATTAAACCCAGGGATACTCTACACTGGTACTCTACACCTTCAGCTATTTTTATTTTTTGTTTTGAGACGGGGGTCTTCCTAAATTTTTCTGACAGAACTTGAACTTGCAATCCTCCTACCTCGGCCTCTTCAGTGCCCGAATTATGCGTATGCATCATCACATCCAGCTCCAAATGTAGATTGATATTACTTGTTGGAATGATGAACTGTGCTGTTTTGCCCAGGACTGAGTTTTGGTGCAGATCAAAGCTAAACCCTGGCCGGTCCCAGACACACCCCATGGCTTGGTCACCCTCCTTGAAGCAATTCTCTCCACCATGGGATTAACCTCTAATTTAGCATATAGTTTGGTTCACTTGTTTTCATTTTATTTTTCTCTTAGAAATTCCTTTTTTAAAAATGTTGAAAAATCTAAGACTTTTACATTGTTCTAAAACCAAAGCTATATGATAAAGCACCTTGAGAGAAGGCTGATTTCCTGCTTTCTCTTATTCCCTCTGTTGCTGTGAGAATAATTTTTCTTAGCTTTTTGTTTGTCTACTGTAACACTGTTTCATTGTACAAACATAAGCAAATATATATATATATATATCCATTTCTTAATAATATAACATTCTATAAACACTGTTTTTTAAAGCATTTCCAGATTGGCATTTAATCTACAACTGCAGAGCCACCTGAATAATCATACTTGTCATTTTCCGAATGGCTCTAAACCAAGACTCCAGAACTGGAGGAAATAGTAATATGAATGAGTCAGGTTAACTCAAAGAGAAAATTCCAAATTTCCCTTCATACCTCAACCCTTACGTTACCTACTCAATCTCAAATAGCTGTAAAAAAAAATTATTGCTGGGCTCAGATGCAGGACATTTAGAGATTTATTATCATCTAGGCTGGTAAGAGAAATTGCTTTCTGCTTCCAGCCGTGGGGGGACGGGAAACAGCTGGGGCGAGGGCAGCGGCAAAGGCTCCCTGTCTAGATCAATGATGCAGTAGCGGTGGGCAAAGTGACGTGTGCCTAGTGACTCGGGCTTCCGCAGGAAGGGCACGTGGAAAGGGTCAGAGCATCGGGCACTGCTCACTGGGCTATGTGGAGCTCTATTCACGCCTGCCGTGTGTGCGCAGTAACCTCACGGAGAAAGATTTGGGAGGACAAGAAGAGCACTGATTTAAGAAAGCCAGTACTTTCTTTAAGACTAAGAGAAGGATAAATCTGAAGCATAAATCTGAATCCTGGCTCTGCCATCCTCTCTAGGAACCCCAGGCATATTCTTCATCTTTTCTTTGTCCCAGTTTCTCACAAATTAGGAGAAACTTGGCTCTACCTGTGCCATGGAAATGACGTAAGCTTACAGTGGGTCAACTTGTAGCTCTCAAAAGAGATGTCCACCCAGAACTTCAGAAGATGACCTTGTTCAGAACAAGGGTCTTTGCAGATATAATTAGGAATCTTGAGATGGGGTCATCCTGACTTTAGGGTGAGCCCTCAATACAGTGATTGGGGTTCTTACCTAGAGGAAAGACAGGAAGAGATTTGAGACATGGAAAAACCACATGGAAGACCTGAGAGCTCAGTGATGTGTCCATAGCCCAAGGGATGCCAGGAGCCAGCACAGGCTGAGCAAGACATGAAATTGACTCTCAGAGCTTCAGGATGGAACCAGCCCTATAACACCTTGACCGAAGATGGCAGAGCTCCAGAACTGGGGAAGAATACATTTCTGTCATCCTAAGCTGCTTTCAAAGATTTGGTTACTTATTACAGCAGCCCTAGGAAATTAATACAGAGCCTTCAGAGCACACATTTATAAAGCAGAAGACAGAAAAATCTTGGTAATACTAGCATGGGTTAATTAAGTCAGAACAAAGTGAGCCTGTCTAGAAGAGCGCATGTCAACTCCATGAAGGCAGTGAGAGAAAAGTCAGAACCAGCCAGGAAAGACAAGCTTCTCCAGGTTTTCAAGTTTCATAACCAACTGCTGCTCAGTGATACAAAGCATACAAGCTGACCCTTATTTTCAAGGAACTTTGGACAAAAGGCTCATACACAGAAAATCTCACCCAGGTATGACTATCATGCATATATTAATAATTCTCAAATAATTGTCTTTAGGTTTGACTCCTTGACTACTGTAACTCCAGGGTTATGAAATTGTATGCAGTTTGGCTAGACCTTCCTGTTGGTGCCTTCCCAGCTGGTAAACTGGTGTGAATTACTCAACATCCATGAACCTCACCTTTCTTGCATGGGAAATGAGCTATGGAATGTCTGCGGTATAGGAATTTCACCCTGGTGAGCTTGTGACCCTTTCTCTCTCTATAACCTAGGTTTTCCCTTAATTTCCTCTCAGTTGATGGCACTGCCATCCTGCACAGGCACCTAAGTCCAAACTTAGAGACTATCCTAGACATCTCACTCTTCCTAGCCTTTGCAACCAGAAAATCACAAGGTCCTGGTGATTTTGCCTTCCAAATGGTTCTCAGCTCCATCAGTTCCTTGCCATCCTTTCTGCCACTATTGTCTTTTTGGACAGGCAGCATTTCGGCTTAACTTTTTGTAATGTCCTTCCAGCAACTTGCTGCTTTTCCTATCAAACTTGCCCTAGGCTCCAGTCCCCAGCCTCCCAGCCCTCTGTCTCTCCTCTGAACGCCCACCAGGGCTGCATGCTTCAAGTCTGATCTTGCTCTTCTGAGGCTATAAATCTTCCAATTGTTCATAATAGCATAGATGGAGCTGTAGCCAGGACCAGTATACTCTCAGAGAACTTGGAAGCCTACAAGTCTAAAAAGTTCAAGTGCTTAAAGCCTAGACATCCCTGTGCCCCAACTGCATGCCAAGACACCCGCTTGAGACGAAAGCAAAAGATAAACCATGCAACCAGGATCAAGAGGAGACTCCTGCCTTCTGCCTGAGTCTTGAGTTATTTGTAGGAATAGTGTTATAATAAAGTTCAAATAAGATTACCCTTCTCTAAATCCAGAGCCTAGAGTCAGGATTCAATAAAATGAGCAGAGGAATTTTCTAAAGATAGAAGTTTGCTTCAAGTTTCCCAATTTCCTGAGGTCTTAAGTATTTATGAGTTTTCAACTATAATAGTTGCACATACAGTGAGAAGTAAGAAAATACCTCCTTCCTGCCATCTTTTACCTTCCCTGTGACAATTCTTGAAGTTCTTACAGCACAACACACTTTTTTTATGCCTCAGGACCTTGGTACAGGCTATGCCATATTTATTTTTTCTATTTGTGACTACTGTCTTTCCTTACTGGAAGCTGAGCTCCAATGAGAGAGGCTTAGAATGATGCCTGGTACATAACAGATTCTCAGCAAATGTGCCCTGAACTTGTGATGGTGATATTTTTCTCTGGAACACACTTTCCTCCCTGCCTGCCTAGAGAACTCCTAACTGTCCCTCAAGACTCAGTTTCTACATTGCCTGAAATTCCTCTGATCCAACCTCACCCTCCCCTGTCCCAGTTCATTTCCTCTTGTGAAACCTTAGGGTTTTTTCAAGGGTCCTGAATGATTTCGCTTGTCCCTCCATTTTCTATTGGAGTCTTTATATGCTCTTGTCGTAGGAGCCCAGGCGTCACACAGGGCAGGGCCACATCTTACTGACCCAGGTTCCCCAGGTCTGAGGATACTGTCCTGATGCTCGGATGGCTTCACTCATAATAAATGTCTGGGAAGCAGAAAGTGGAGCAGCCCATTGGAGAGGAGTCTCCTCAAGGGAGAGAAAGACATTCCGAAAAAGAGAAGGATACGCCACATTCTGCCCTAGAAAGTCCTTTAAGAAGCAGTGCTACTAAGGACTGGTGGCCTCGGCAAGCTGAACCCAAGGCAAGGAGGCATGGAGGGCAATGTCACCACCTGAGGAGTCCTGTGTGTCCTGCACCAGAGCCGGAACAATGCTCTCTCCAAAGCTGGGTCGGGAGGGAGGAATGAGAACATGCAAATCGATATTCCAGGGGCAGCTTTGCCTGCAAGCAATTTCTGAGACCACACAATAGATGTTTTCTAATAGATGGTTTCGAGTATCCACAGTGTAATGAGATCAAGGCTCAGGACTGCCAGCGTGAAGCCCAACAGGAAAAATATCATTTATGGCAGGCTCGCGGATTCTATTTGCATTAAACTGATGAACCTGAAGCACACATTGCCTTGGCAGTAAAAATCATAAAGACTTCTGATTTTTGTTTTCTTGGGATGGGGGAAGCCTAGCAGGTGAATTGCCTGTGTGATGAGAGATTTCTCTAACGTTACTATGCATACTGGATCCCTATGCATATGGAGAATTCATTCAGATGGCAGTGTTATAGGAGATGAAGCCTTTTGACTTTTAACTGTTTCCCGACACTAAGATACCTGCAGACCCATTGATGCACTGTCTACACCCCACCTTTACATCCACAGACCCAGGCACAAAGCATGCACATGTGTGTGCCTGCACACACACGCACATATATGTAATTACTTGTGTTCATTTACAGAGGTGTGGCTGTGGCCCTGTAGGTTTCCTAAAGCACATATGCTCCTTGGATGATCTTTAAACTCACAAGGGCACAACCCTCTGGTGAATTTACGGGAGGAACCAGTCCCATCAGAGTCAGGACAATTTTTTCCCAGGCAAATGAAAGGAATTAAATTGTGCACCAGTTCAAGGCCCTCTAGCATTTGTTTTCCTTTATAGCCCCCATTTACCTTAGCCTCTCAGCAGGACCCTGAGTTTAGCAGAGACTAGGTATGTAAGACTTATGATGTCAGAGCTTTCCTGTGACTGAGGAAACACAAGTCAGCTTCCAGAGCCCTCCACACCTTGGTTTCCATTGATTTCATTAGCTAATGGAACTAGAATTCATCAAAGTTACATATACGAATGAAAGTGAAATCCACACACACTATGGATAACGCCATTCTTGATAGGTGTCATGGAGGAAGCTCCTTGGTTTGAATGACTCATGGTGAGGACTGGAAGCATCCAATAGGCAGCAGGAGGGCGACATTCCTGGACATGCAAGGTGAGTAGAACCTCAGCAAACCCCATGGCTTTGGCAGAAGAATGAGAGACAAAGGTGGGTCACCTTTCAGAAGCTGAGAGAGTCTGCAGACAGAAAAAGGAAGAAGGAGCTGGAGTGGAGAGGAGCATGAGGTCTTACACACAGGATTCTCCTGTTCTATTCTAGGGGGCAGACAACTCTGCTCTGTAATAGCAGTGTGGGTTAAAGATCTCCAGCCAGCCAGGACCCAGAGCAGAGGTTACAGATCCCAAAGCCTGCTATGACAGGGAATCACTGGGTGACAAGGAAACAGTGAAAGAAGGGGACTATTTAGAGAGGCAGCCGGCTCTGGCCACCATGAGTTGTCATCCTGAGGGACTCAACACCGAAAACTGCAATTTTACTTGAAACTTGTGCATTTGAAATATTAGCAACTAAATCCAGATACAGCACCTCAGTGGGCTGCATTTGGAGCGCCAGTGGGATTTGAGCACAGTGCTGGGGTACGCAGAGACATGCATCAGAGGTGGGACTGGAGAACGTGACATGAGAAAAGGACATGGGAACCCTTAGCGATTCATGAAAGGAAAACAAGTCAAAAATCTCAAAATACCTCTAGGTGAGGAAGACTAGATGATTTAAAATAATGGGAAGGCTTGGCTTCTTCAGGACAATGCTATGGTCAGACCCAGGGACACAGGCCCCATATACACATCCCTGAAGGTGAAACTGGTACACCAGGAGACACTTTAGGAGAAAAACCTCCCTTGCTCACAAATACATGAAACTTAAAAGAAATTGCTTCTTACTAGTACCACAAGAAGGAAATGAGGTCAGGAAAAGGTGAGATTAAATAAAAATCCCAGGTTATAGAAAGAGTGAGCTCATGTGCTTCAGAATTTTGAGACACTAAGCAACAGTTTCGGGAGGCTGGGCTGGACCCGCAAGGCTGCTCTGCGTGTACTTCATTTTTCCAAGAGCTTTCTCACTGTCACTAAAATTGTGTGCCATCTACACAGAGGCATATCCTCAAGAATCGGGAAGGAGTATTAGGAAGTAGGATCACACGGATCAATATATTTTGAGCACCTACTACACGCCAAGCCCGTGTGTGTTGTATGTACCATGAGGCCTTTGCTACTCTTGGCACCCTTAGAAGATAAGTTCTTCCCTTTGTTCTTATTTTACAAATGAGAGGCACAGAGTAATACCATGCTTTATCTGACAGCAGTGTAAGTAATATATAGAAGGCCTGGGATGAAACTGATTCAGTAGAAAAATAATAGCAGCAAGCATGTCTTTGCTCTATCCAGGGATCACTGTGACCTCTCAGCTGCGGCTTTCCATTATTACTTCCGGCTGTCTTGAGAGGATTGTTCAGGATTAAATAAGATAGTGCATGAAAGCTTGACACACTGACCTCCCCAATCAATACAATTAATAGGAGCTGTCATTAACAGTAGTAACTGGATCTGGCACTTGGAGGGCTCTGGTGACTGTCAGGCTGACAGACAGGAAGAGGGACAGTGACAAATTGCAATGGATTGAGAGGTGACTAACTGATAAAAAAAGAGAAGGCAGGAAGCATAGACTATTCTTTGGCAGTGTTCTATTTTTGAAGTTTGTCCTTTTTTGTAAACCCAGGTAGAGTAATTTTTAATTTACTTTTTTTGTGTGAGTACATATGTGCCACACATAATGTCTACATTCATCTTAGGGCGTAGGTACAGGTACTTCACACATCCTGATTCTTTTTTATTCCCCTTCTAATCTCCCTCTTCATCCTTCCCCAGTACAGACCTCTTATCTCTTTTATTGTCTCTTTTTAGATTCATGTTTCCAATGCATAATGATCACATTCACTGTGGATAGCCAACACGTGCACATGCCATGTAATTCCTCTTACATAAAACCCTTCCCCTCACCACTGCCACCATCCTCTATCTATTGGTCCCCTTCCCATTTCCATAAGATCTGTTTCCTTTCTATATCCTTTATTTTGCTCTTTACTTTAAATAGACTTTGAATTTCTCATATGAAAGGAACCATACATTATTTAAGCTTGTGTGTCTGATTTATTTCACTTAATATTATATTTTCCTACAAGGTATATTCATTTTCCTACAAATGACTCAAATTTATTCTTTACAGCAGAGTACTATTCCATTATATATGGATACTACATTTTCTTTATCCATTTGTCTGTTGATGGATATATAGGCTGCTTCCAAGATTTAGCCACTATGAATTGTACATGTTTACATATATTGATGTAATATGATGTCTTTAACTCCTTTGAGAAGATGCCTAATAGAGGAATAGCTGAGTCAAGTGGAATCTCTATTGTTAATTTTTTTGAGGAATCTCCATGTTTACATTGACAATGGTTATGCTTAGTTGACTTTCTCACCAGCAGTGTAAGAGGGTTCCTTTTTCACCAAAGTCTCACCAGTATGTGTTATTATTTGATTTCTTAAGGATTGCTATTCTTTCTGGTGTAGGATGAAACTTCAGTGTTACTTTAATTTGCATTTTTCAAATGGTCAGTGATGTTGAACACTTTTTGTGTATCTATTGGTCATTTGAATTTCTTTTCTGAGAAGTATCTATTCATTTCAGTTGCTTCCCCCATCCTTTTTTTTAGGTTTTTGAGACAGTCTCACTAGGCAATGCATGCTGACCTTGAACTTACTATGTAGCCCACTTGTAGCAATCCTCCTGTCTCAGCCTCCTTAGTGCTAGGTGTCTGCTACCATATCCAGCTACTCAATTGCCCATTTTTTGATTGGGTCTTTTACTTGGGTCTTTTGTTGTTGTTGTTGTTGTTGTTGTTGTTCTTTGTGTTCTAGATATTTGTCCTTTGACTGTGGCTGGTGAAATTTTTTCCCATTCTGCAGGTTCTCTCTTCACACTGTTGGTTGTGTCCTTTGCTGTGCACATGCTTTTTAATTTGACATGATCCCATTTTTTGACTCTTGTTATTATTTCTAATACAACTGGAATTCAGTTCAGACAGCCCTACTCCTATGATTTAAGTCTTATCTATTTTATCTTCCAGCAGATTGTTTTTGTTTTAATACTTAGATCTTTGATCTATTTTGATTCTAGTTTTAGATATGGAACTAAGTTCAAATTGAGGATTAGTCCTACAAAATCCTGCTCTTTCCCTGGCCTATGTCTAATTCTGGAACTGGAATTAGATTCACTTCTTTAGAAACACAAAGGGCTTCAGATAGTTTGTTCTTCAACTTCCTTTTTGTACCAAAAAGAAAGGAATGGTTAGTAGGTGGCACAAACTCCAAGTACTAATGGCAGGACACAATAGTTACTCTGTAAAATTCAGTAAATAAATCACTGCCAAATAGCCAAGATCAAAATCCTCAACCCCTACTCTCTTCTTCCTGGTTCCCCTAATCATCTTCATCAGTCCTGGGTCTAAAGCTGTGCGTAAACACCACACTTAAGAGCATTGTCTGAGTATGGGAGAGGAACTGTGGACTTAGGCAGGATAGGCAGGGCAGACAGCGGCAAAATCAGAGCTAAACAGGTGATGGCTCAACATGACGGAAGATTGTTTCTTGCTCACTTGATAGTCCAGAGTAGTTCCAGGCCAGAGAATTGAGGGCAAGGGACTCTTGGTTATTCAAGGACAGGGCAGACACCAGTTCAGCACTTGCAGTTCAGTAGCCTCTGAGGTCATTCACTAAACTGGAAGTAGCAGTGTTTCCTCTGCTCCTCTCTCACTGGTTCGAACGCAGGGACATGCCCACAAGGCAGGATGGGAAATGTTCACCTGCATCCCAAGGAAGCAGAAGAAGGGCAGATAGGCTCTGCCACAGACCTTCTGACTTGCATTTTCCTGCAAACTTCTGAAACATGCAGATTCGTGACGTATTTCCCCATCCGTATCTGTGGAAATTGAGTTCTTTGTGTCCTTTTGCCTATTTCACTTCTTAATGCTTCTGTTAACCTAGTTTGTATTAAGGATTAAATTTGTTAAATGCAGATAACAAATGTAGAGGTCTTCTCAAAATCTCACTGTCAATAACACCACCTCCAATAATCCCACTCTGAATGAAAGATAAGTACCACATGATGGAAAACCCATACTCTAGCAGACATCACTAACTCGCTGTGTGACCTTGGGCCAATCAATTAACCTCTGGAGCCCCAGTATTCTTACTTACAAATTTAAAATTCACATACCAGGTCTGCCACCAAGATACCTGGTCCTGGATAGTCTAAGCATCTCCTTCATTTTCCATATAAATTCATGTTAGGATTCTTCTTTAGAGGATTCATCTCATGGATGAATTGACATTGTTCAGACAGGTTGGACAAGGTTCTCTTGTGGGGTTTGGGTTGAAGGAAAGGAAACTTAATTCAAATACTCCACCAAAACTTAACACTTGAATAAGGCCATTTCAGTGAGTCATCTATCTCTTCTTGAAAGTCAGTAGAAAGACCAATTTTTCTATGAATTTAGTATTTTTTGTCATGTTCAAGCCACTGATGACCTATCTAAATTTATACTCATTTTGTGTCTGAGTCAGTTGTTAAACTACAGTACAATGCAGGGAATAGATTTAGAGAACCACATTATGCACAGAAAAATCAGTGAAACTAGTGATGTTGCACAAGTTAAGGGTATTATATTCTTATTTTTCCAAGATATACCAAGGCTTAGTGAAATGGATTCACACTTGTTTTGAGTCAGTGATGCTTTTTCGCATGAAGGCTATAGTACTAGATAGGAATATAAGTGAATATCTGCTATATTGTTTCTAGGTCCTCACCATCCTCGTGGATACTGAGGAGGAAGGTTGTGGTAAAACTGTTACAATCCTATAGTTCTTTTCTCTCAAGACATCCTAAGTACAGTGGCAACAATGCAATTTGTTATAGCCAAAGCGAAGCAGTACTCAAAATGTCTCAATTCAGTAGGCTAGATGTATATTCACAGGTTGTCAAATATTGTGCACAAAAAGCTATAATATAGGCTCTGGTTTTTCTGATGTCCACCCTGTAGTTTCTGATTTTTTTCCTCATTCACATCCACATTTATTCATTCACTTCTTCAGTCAGTTACTGCACATCGGGCACATAGCAGTAATGGGGACTCTGAAGGATACTAAAGAAGCATAAGGGAATTGTCTCAGTCAAAGATCGAAAGGGATCAAAGAGATTAAAAACGACATAGAGAAACAAGATGCAGCAACTTGGTTTTGTGGTTGGAGAAGTGTTTGAAGAGTTCACAGAGGGCCTGCTGCAGGGTGAGCCACCTCTCAACATTGGGAAAGCAGATGGCGATTGATCAGGGAAATGATGAGAGGACAGTTTTGGGAGACAAGCTGGCTTAGACTTGTCAAAGAGGATGCTATTTCATATGTTGAAAAGCTAACCATTAAAATGATCTTTTTAGGAGAGGAGGACATTGAGAGGGAGCTGGGTATCAAGGAGTCAATGCCCTTTAAAGGACATCCTTCATCCTTTTTGCCAGGCGAGGCAACAGTGAGAAGACAGTGTCTAGGAGACATAGGTCTTCACCAGGCACTGAGCCTGCTGGCTCCTGGATCTTGGACTTTCCAGCCCCAAAACCATGAGAAGTACCTTTCTATTGCTTATACGCCATGCAGTCTGGGGTATTTTGTTATAGCAGCCCAAATGGAACTAGGCAGAGGAAATTTATAAGCAAAGTAGTAGGAAGGCAGAAATGAATAGAGTTTACTAGAAGACAGCAGTGATTGGTTTGAAGTAAACATTCCTTTTAGAAAGAGTAGGGGAAAACATGAAAAAAAAGAACAAGAGATGAATAGAAGACCTAGAAAAGGAAGGGAAAGGAGGAAGACATTTGTTACATATTCAGCCAAACCAGAACCACTCTGGGGCCTACACAGACACACTTGAAGCTTGACTGTGGGTGGTGATTAGACTCCTCAGGCAGCGCCAGCTTGAGAACGTGTAATCTGTACAGTCACTTCGGACCATTTGTTCGGGAGAGCCTTGGGTTTGGTTTAATGGTCTCTTGAGGAAATCTCAAAATTGTGAATAGTTTTACCATTCAATTTCTGTTTCTAAAAGTCCAAGGGGACCGTGGAGCTTGGCGTGAGCAGAGCAGACGCACACGAGTACACTATGTGCGCCCACCTGCTGCTCCTTGCAGTCCTCGCCCTGCGGTCTCAGGGCTGCGGCACAAGCACGGAGTCCATGGTGCACAACGTCGTCAATAGAGGCTGAAACTAGGAAGGTTGTATAGGTACAACCCAGTGTGTGGGCTGGACCCAGGCCCAAGAAACTACTTTCCAGCTGAGACGGCAGCTACTTGGCACATGTAACCCAATGCACCCAGACCTTTGTCATGAAGGAGGAAGGAAGGACAAAAAAGAAAAGGAAGTATGAAGTGAAAAATAAAAATGAAAGAGAAAGATGGGCAATGCATACTTCTTCTCTTTTCTATCCTTCCTTCCTCCTTCATTAGTAAAGTGGAAAGTACAGGAAACCGGTAGGATACGTGCATTTCAAGTGGTAAAAACAGTTGAGCTAGTTTTGTGTGGTGTTTCCCTTGTTCAGTAAGCACGGAATACATACACATGCATACAAGGTTCACAAGACAAGTAATATGTTTCAGTGATTCAATACGGACGCTAAACTTCTCGACTGACAATGGGGTTATGTGCTGATGAGACCAACTTGAAAATATTTGCAGTGGAAAATGCAGCTAAAATCCCTCAGCTTCCTAATATCCCAGCAGAGTTGCACACTGCGGGGTACAGGGTGCGTCCCTTCAGGGTCGCATGGCCAACTGGAATCTGCAGAATCCTGCTTCATAGCATGAGCCTGGAAAAGGATCAAAACTCCAAATTCGAAATATTTCTTGTGAATGCTGATCACTTTTGCAACACCAAAAAGTCAAAAATCTAAATTGAATCATCATTAGTCAGAGGCCATCCCTATATTCAAAGCCTTTGAAACTAACTTTGCACCAGGAAAACTGAATGGCAAAATTCATGTTAACAATTAGATTTTTTTTTGTTTGCTTGTTTTACTTAGAAGAAAATTAATAGCAAATAAAAAATACTGCACTAAGTCATGAGAAGACCACAGAAAAAAGAAAAAAATTCTTTATGTTTTAGTACCATTAGTGGGAGTTTTCCTTACCCATTTTGAACAAAGGGCCTTGCCTGTTTTGTAGCAAACCTTGTTCAGTTTGTTTTCCTCGTGTGAGCCCTGGAAGGCGGCAATAGTGGGGATGCTGCTGTCACCTTTCATGCTCACCGCTGAGGTGACCGTGGTAGATGGGGTCAGTTAGTTTCACCACAAAAAGGACCCATGTGGATCCCAGCAGATGGAAGTTAAATGGATTTAAATCAAATGTTGTCTTTACCCATTTCAGAAGTACTTTTGGTTTGGAATTTACTACAATTTTAACGATTTTTATTTTTATTGAGGTAATACTTTCATGTAATTTAACACTTCAAACAGTGTATGATTTTTAAAATTGAGATATAAGTCTCATACCCCAATATTCACCTTCTCAAAACATACAGTGCCATAGTTTTCTGTATATTCATAAGGTTGTACAACCATCACCATCATTTCAAATACTAAATTTTGTTTTTGTTTTGGTTTTGGTTTTTGAGGCAGTATCTTACCATGCAGTTGAGGATGGCCTTGAACTCACTATGTAGCCCAGGCTGGTCTTGAACTTGTGGCAATCCTCCTGCTTCGGTCTCCTGATTATAGGGTATGCACCACCACACCGGGCTTCAAATTTCAGAATTTTGTCATCACTCCCCCCTCCACACCACAAAAAATAATTCTGGACACTCCAATCCTCCTTCCTCCAATCTCTGACAGCTACTAGTCTATTTTGTCTCTATGGTTTTTCTGAATATCTCATATAAACGAAAACATTCCAAATTTTATCTTTTGTGTCTGGTTTCTTTCAGTTAGCATACTATTCATGCTTGCAGACATGCTTGTGGTCACAGACATCAACACTTATTCCTTTTTATGACTGAATAATATTTCCTTGCATGGATATGCCAAATTTTATTTAGCCATTCATCCACTGAAGTATAAAGTTTTAATGAAAAAATAGTTCCAAGCTCCATTCTATTCTGCTCTTCATCCCTACTCTCCAGGGGAAGATATTTTCCATTCTCTTAGTTCTTTCTCCTGGTTTTATTTCTATACTTCTCTATGTCATCATCATATTCCTTCTTTATTTACATTTTTAAATATTACATATATTCCTAAAATGCAAGATGATCACCTCTTATTTCATAACTCCATACACATCTGTTCTTTGTTCTTCTTTTCCCTTGGTATAGTAACATAGAATATTTGTTTTAAATTACTATTTAGTAGTTATTGTGATCACATACAGTAAGTAGTGTTCACTGCCGAGCCAAGAATTCCATTCCTACTTTTTTGCTTTTTAGTGCCAGAAGAGATCTTCTGTGGGTCTCTCCCTGCTACACTGCCCCCAATTTCTCAGGCTTGGGCCACTTCTGCTCGCCTTCTACTCTCACAGGCTGGCCGCCCCCAGGGCTTTACACAGTGACACTGTGCTTGGAACTCCTCCTCGTTTGCAGTCAGCCTGGTCCTCACCTGCATTCTGGACAGTGCTAGCCTTGTCGCTGCTGACTTGACATTTGCACTTGGACATCTAACCAGCGCCACATACTTAACTTGTCCAAAACAGCGAACCTGCTTCCCGTCCTCTGAGCCACAAGCTTCTCCCTCTCAGTAAATGGCACTTTCATTCTTCCAGTTGGTTGGTTAGGCCTGACCTGACTTTCGCTCTCTCTCTCTCTTTCTCTCTCTCCCCTCCTCTTTTTTCACACTCAATATCTATTATCAAAATATACCCACTTTTCACTGCCTCCACTCATACCATCCCTAGTCCAGGTGGCATCGTCTCTTACCTGTGTTCCTGAAGTTTCCTCCTGATTGGCCTGCCCCAGCCTCCCTTGCCCCCTGACAATATCAGGAGTTGTCCTTTTAATCCATGAGTCATATCTTGTCATTCCCTTGCTCAAATCCTTTCAATGCTTCCTTGTCTCACTCATTAAAAACAAACAAACAAACAAACAAACAAATACCAGTAAGGTCTGGCTCCGCTAAGTCTTTGACCTCATCTTCTTTTTTCCTCTTCACTGTGGTCTTGTAGCACTGGATTCCTTGTATCCTGGAACACTGTAAATTCATTCTAGCCTTAGGGCCTTTGCACTTGCTATTTTCCCCACACGGGCATGCTTTGCTCCTATGCAACTGAACAACTTGCTCCTTCTCAAATACCTTACCTGCTCAAAAGTCACCTTATTGGCGTATCTGTCCTTAATTAGCTATATAAATCAATACTCTATTATGACTCTATAATGCTTACCTTGCTTTATTTCTCCTCTAAATATTTATCATCACCTTACACATTACATACTTATTTTCTGCCCTCTTTCTTTCCTGGGAAGGCAGGGAACCTGTCTGCTATGTGTGCTACTATGTCTCCAGAGCTTAGAATGTGCCTAGAATACACTAAGCACTCAGTAAATATTTGATGACTGAAAGAATTAATGAGAAATGGCAATAAATACATGTATTCAATCGACAGGTTGAATCTGAAAGCTGAATTTCATATTCCACATTAAATTCAACATAGTGTCCCCTCATAAATGCCTCCTTAGTCAGTGAGACCTGTGTTTAAGTATCTTTCTCTCCCACTACAGCCCCTCAGGGGAATTCTCAGGGCCTGGCACAGGGCTGTCCTCAATAAAGCATTTGTAGGATTGTAACACCTTAGGGATTGTGAGGATTAATGGGCATAGCTGCCCACCAAGGTCACATATTCTCCAACCTTTCGCTATGGAAAGGACTTGGAAAGGAACCTATGCACTATATCTAAGACCTAAAATTCTATCAATCTATCCATCCATCCAGCCAGCCAGCCAGTCATTGGAACGTTTATTGATCTTGTATTAACTGAGCATCTGCCTCTGAGAACTTCTAGTTCCTAAACATTTTCTATTCTGGTGTCTAAATTACCACTCTACTCACCCTCTCCTACCGATGTAGACATCGTTGCTGGTTGTGACCTCTGCAGAGCTGGGAACCAGCTGGGTACCAGCATCTGTCTAATCACCCCTCATCCCTTGGCAACTGTTAAGACATGCCAGGATGCGCTTTGCTGATGCCTCTCAAATTACAAATGGGAACACTGGGTATTAAAAAGAGAGGGCCTTGACCTCTAGACTCTAGAATACCCGCTGCTCTGTTTTCAGGCTGAGAGACAGGTCTGGTGGTTGAGGGTGAGTGTCCATCCAGCCCAACTGAGCAAGCTCTCCTTTCTTAGCTGGGTCGAGTCTTCAGACAACCGCCTTGTTTTCCTAAGTCACCTCGGCAGGAAGCAGCCACATTGTTAGAAGCACAGTGTGATATCGTGACTAAAAAGGGCAAGATTCTATGTATGAAACTTGAAGTCTCTTCAACTGGTACAGGGCAATTTTAAAAATGGGAGTAGAGTAATGAGACCAAGCTGACAATAAGGCTCAGAAGTCAGAGGGACGGGCTGATCTGTAGCCAGGCTCACTGCAGTTTCTCTACCTGGTCACCAGGCTCCTCCCGCCTCCCTCCTAACTCCTTGCTTCAGCTGCAATGCAAAGGTGCCCTTGGAGGAATTTCTTGGAAACTCTCCTCCCTGTGTTATGTAAATAAACCTGTTTTATAAGAAAGTTCCTTGGGGCCTTTTCCAGGAGGGACTTGTTTTTAGGTCAGAGGCCAAGAAAGGAGGTCAATTACCAACTGATACTGTTTTGCAACAATTATTCAGTGTTTTTGTTCACATCATTTTTAAAAAGCTGAGCACTTGCAGTGATATTTATGCTTCACTTCAAGAAACAAGAGGCAGAAGTTCATTTTTTCAAAAATAAAACAGTAACAACAGTAAAACCTGAGAACCTAACTCATTTACCCCCAAGAGAGAATCTTCCAGCTAGCGTGACTCCCCGTCACATTTAAGGCAATCCAGTTTGCACATACATTGTAATCACACAATTCAATATAAGTCCAGCTTTTTGTTTTGGTTTTTCTGGTTCAGAGCTGTTGCATTCAAGGCAGTGCGAGCTTTCTGTTTGTCTAGGAACATTCATTAGTGGGGGAAATGGGCTTATCTGACTGGTAAAGTGAGCTGGAATTTCAGGATGTAAAGGAACTCCAAACTGATTCCTATCAGACACATTTGCCAGTGCAGTGACCTGTCACCTCAAATGAGGTAGTGTCAGTGCAGAAGTGCAGATGCCAGGCAGCTCTCTGGGGTCTCAGGGACTTGCAGGTAAGGCGGGTCCTCTGCTGACTTCCGTGTTGCCCTATCGTATCTTTTGTTTTTCCTGCTCTAGCCTCCAGACACTTATATGCGGCTGTTGCTCCTATACAGAGATCCCTTTCCTGTCCTCGTGACAGTCCAGGAAGGTTTATATTTGTAATCCCATGGAGAAGTTATTAGAATTCTAGTGCTTTGATTTCAATCTACTGCTTCCAGTGCAACCCAAGTTGAGAATAAACACACTAAGACATATATACAGTTATGGGGAGACAAGGGGTCCTAAGTCCAGCCAAGATGGTGATTCACTAGAGCAAGGGTCACGACTCAGGACCCTATGGGGATTTTATTACTTCTCCATGAGGATAGTGATTTGGGGATGAGTGAAAGTGGGAGTCAGGAAATATATGACTGCCGTGACTGCCATGTCATGGGCTAGGTAGGAGGCCTGAGATCACCTCTGCCTATGCCGAGGGCAAGAAATGAAGAGAGAGAGTAATCTTTATAACACATCTGAGGTGGTATCTAATCATTTGGGGTCGGTGCTTCAGTTCTGATGTGCAGTCCTTTTTGCCCTGGGAAGTCACAGTCTCGCTCCTGAGGGGCAGCCCCAGCTGACAGCATGAAGCATGGCTCTCTATCCTGCCACGCTCAGCCATGTTTTTCTGGGAGTTACTGAGTGGGAAAACAACAACTGTTTCCATGTTTCAAGGACCACACATCAGTACCTCAATTAGCCCAATTTACATTGTTTAAAGCCAATTGAAAGGACAAAGAAACAGCTCTGTGCATATCAATACATGGAGATAGGGCCAAGTCTATCCAACACGGAGATAATTGCTCTTTCAAGGAGAGTCAAGGAGAGTCCTGTGACTGTGCTTGGAAGGCCGCAAGGCTGTGAGCACAGGTCCAGAACAGTTAGGGCACACAGTTTTTTGTTTGTTTAGTTTGTGTTTGTGTTTTGTTTTGGCTAATACTCTACTTCTCTAAATAGGCATATTTAAAGTCACTATTCCCCTTAGCCCTCTTTCCCCAGCAGTCACTGTCTTCTCTCTGAAAAGTATTTCCAGAATCCTGAGCCATTCATCCTAACTTCCTCAGATCCTTTTTTGACTCTTAATCCCAGATCATCATGTTCCACGCATCTCCTGGTCTCAGTTTCTACTTCAACCAAATGTCCTTTCAGTGTGGAGGCAGCAGGTATAGGGGAGCTTCTGGAGGAGGCTTCGCAGGGAACTTGGGCAGTCAGATCCCCCACTGTTAACCAACAAGCACTGTTTGCTTAGGATTAAAAACAAAACAAAAAGATTGGGTATAGATAGAATAGAAGCAAGTCTCTGGGAAGTTAAGCCACAGAAACCGGTGACTCCAAATTCTTTTTTTAGTTCTACCATCAATTCCTTCTGTGACTTTGAGTTTCCAAGACATCAAAAAATAGAGAGAACATCAAATAACTTCCCAGGGCAATTTTGAGCAATAAATATGAATCAGTTAAATCATGCAGTGATTATAAATCCTTTTATGAATGCAAAGCTGCATTTATAACTTATTAAATAACTGCCCTAATGGAGAGAAATCCACATGGTTTTCTCTGTATGAATAAGAGGTAGCCAGTGTTAAATCTTCATTGTAAACCAGATGCTTAGCTTAGATGATCTCAGTTCATTTTCTCCACAACTCTAAGTTGTCAATACTTTCATTTCCCCCCTTTTTTAGAGATGAAGACACTGACATGCAAAGAAGTTAAATAACTTTCCAAGGTCTTACATTACCTTATAGATGGGTGAAAGTATTCTAACACAAAGCCTATTTTATCATAAAGCATTGACTATGTCACCACATTTACTGAATATAGTACTGAAAGCACAGTAAGACTCTGACTTATGAATGAGTTCCATTCCAGGAGAATGTTCATAAGTCAGGTTCGCTCCTACATCCAGTAAATTGAGTCTTATGTAGTATACTTGTGAAAGTTTACAGCTCAAATGTTCATAAATCCAGTACCTACTGTACAAACCACAGTGGTGTCTATGGATACTTATCAATAATAGACTGCTATGGTTTGTGTCTAGATGTCCCCAGAGCCTCATGTAGTTTTAGAAAGGGCTTTTTCAGAGATAGTTGAATCTAGAGTGTGTGAATGATTCTTAGTGCAATGTTGAGATTAAGGGTGCTGGGATTAAGGGTGAGCATGCCACACCCAGCCTGGGGTGTGTAGGCTGCACACAGTATAAGGCACAGAAAGAGGCTGGTCCCCTCTTTCTCCTCACTTGCTGCTTTTGCTGTCTTCCATTGTGGTGAACCATTGCCCCTCTGCCTGCTTTGGAGCTAGAAGATAATGGACTGAAACCTCTAAAATCTGTGGGCTAAATAAATCTTTCTCCTTTAATCTTGGATGTTGATTATTTTGTCTCAGCAATGAAAAAAGTAAGACACATATGATTAGTGTTCACTAAAGTACATTTCTACTGAACACATATCACTTGTGTATCATCAGAGAGTCAAACAATCCTAAGTCAACCCATCATAACTTATGGACTATTACTAAAAATGTAGCATTCTCTTACAGACTTAAAGAGTAGACCTTGCACCTCGATTTCTTCATCTGTAACCTGGGCCTTTACTGCTGACCCCTGCCAGCTCTCTAACTGTAATTTAACACATCCACATTTCCTAATAAAAGCAGAGAGAACAGTCATTGTAGTTTCAGCAATAAGTAAGGAGCAAAGATTATGATTTCAGTGTTTGAAAAGAGTTTGGATAACTAACCACACAGCTTTGGAATTTCACTCAGGAGCCTGGAGAAGCTTGAATCCAGGATTGTTAGTGAGACTTGGAGAGATAAAGACAGAGACAGAAATAGAGAAAGAGATGATAGAGAGAGAGACATGATAGAGGTAGAAGGGAGGGAGAGAGAGAGAGAACTGTTTTTATGCTCTTGGGAGTGAGGGCTGGCCCAGAGTATGGGAGGTGGCACAGAGGGCCCTCGTTGAGAATCATTCCATATAATTTTTGTAGAAAAATCATTTCACAACCAAACTATGATTAGAGCTTATCCGAGAACTAGTATCTTGTCCTGTGATCCAGCTATGGTACGCGGAAACATAAGTCCACATGCCTCTGGTCACAGTTGAGGCCTCCATGGTCCTGTGATGCTGTGATGCCCCAGGGCAGGATTACATCACCTGGAGATATCCTGGTTCTCTGAGAACAGCGTAAAAATAAAAAAGGGCTTTTCTTGGGAGAAAGCACATACTCCTTATTAACTTGCCGTCCATCTCACCATCCTTAACCAACGTAAAAGCCTCATCAGCATAAGATTGCCACCACTCTCTGAGTCATCCAGTAATCCCTCCAATTACTGTGTGCACCCAAAAAATAGTGACTGGCTCAGAGTGTCTTTGTCTTTGCCATCCTGAGGCACTGACCTCCCAGCCCCTCTGTCACTCATTACTAAATTTGTCTTTGTCTCTTACTTCAGCCTTTCATCCCATTCATCATACAGGCAGTTGGAGATCTTGACCAGGTCCCAGATAGACCCTGGAAAATACACCTAGAGCAGGAGGTCAGTCTGCAGTAGTGGGGGCTGCAACTTAATGGACACTGTTGGCATAGCGATTTGTGACTTTGGACCTGATATTGAGAAGAGGGAGGTCACAATTCCATGGTCCTTATAATCCCAGCTGCCCTAGAAAGCCAGTCTACAAAAGAGCACACACAGGCTGTGTCTCTTGTTACCTTGAGTTCCTGCATCAAGGCCTGAGTTTTCTCCTTGGTAAAACAGAGATCTAATAGGCATCAAGCAGGTACTCATGAAATGCTATTTTTCGTTCCAAATGGATTGCGTTGCTTCTCTTCCCACCCCTGTCTCAAACCCGAGGAAACCCAAATCCAAATAACTCTTAGCAGTGAGGAAAGTCTTTGACCTTTGAAGAGGAATGATGTTGCTATTTTTGCTCTTGCTGTTTTTTCTGATTGCTGTAGATTCCTACAATGCTTTGTCCTGACTTCAGGGAAGTAGGTTGGGACACAGTGACCAGCAACAAAGTGCATCCTAAGAGACAGACTTTCTCCCAAAGGTAAATAGAGGAAGGGTCCACTGAAACCATTATATTCAGTGGTACGGTTTGGATCTGGACTGTCCCCCACAGGCCTATGTGTCAAATAGACCTCCAAAGCAACAGGGCCAACAGGCTATGAACTGACACCTCAGAAAATATGCGCTGAAATTAACTTTCCATTGTTAAAATTGATTTATTTCAAGTATTCCCTATAGTAGCCAAAAGATGACTAACACACAGGACTTCTTCCTCGGTCCTGTTTCCTTTCTTCCGCCTTGGATGAGAGCATCCTGTGCTGGCCACAGGATGCATGACTTCACAGGAGACAGGGCAGTTCAGGGGAAGAAACGCCGCAACAAAGCTTTTCAGCTCACCCAAATAGAAGAAAGAGCAACTTGACCATTACTTCGAGAGAAAAGTGGAAAAAGTCGAGTGTTATATCCAGAGATACAAAAGGACTCGTTAGAGAACGTGGAAAAAGCTGACCTGTACTAGGCTCCTGTTGTTCCAAGAACAAACGATGACCAATAAGGGCTTAAAACAGCATAACCTCACAGCTCTGGAAGACAAAAAACTGAAACGAATTAGCAGGGAGCCATTCCGTATTCAGGCTCAAGAGGAATATCTGTTTCTCTACTCTTGCCAATGTGTTGATTTCTCTTTGAATCATCTAAACCATTTGCCAATTAAAAAAAAAAAAAAAACTTTTCCAGCTTCTGGAGGCTGCTTGTCTCCCTTGGCAGCTGGGTTTAAACTACTCCTACACAGACTTCTGGATTTTCTGCTCTGAGCAACCCTCTTTCTCCCTCTTCTAAGGACCCCTGTGATTTTTTTTGGACCCAAATGAATAGTGCAGGCTCTCTCCAATGTCAAGATCCTTATTTAAAACCCATCTGCAAAGTCCCTTTGGCCATGTTAACATATTCCTGGACTCCAAGGTTAAGGACATAGGCATCTTTAAGGAAACATTATTCATCCCACACACTAAGTTTTGTGGATTTTTTTTTTTAAACCAGGAGTCAAACTCAGGACCTTGTGCTTGACAGACAGGCGTCATGCTCTTCACATTAAGTTTTTGTATGTATATATTTGATTCATCTTTTTTATTAAGTTTGAGGTCTCAAACAACTCACTTTTCTCAAAGCCATGACACCTCTGCCTATGAAATGGGAGTAGCAGTATTTTCCTTGATTTCTCTTTGTGAGGTTTCCTAGGGGTGACCTATATAAATAATCATGTACACGATGAATTGACAGCCAAGGAGCGAGGGCACTGGCACTCTTGGTAGCTTTTGAATGAATGTTCAGTTCTTGAGAAAATAGACTTGGAGCTGGAGATTCATGCATAGGAAATCTGCAGGGAGTGGTCCTAAGATGAATTTGCAAGGCACACGGGGGAACCAAGATGAGGCAGAGGAAGAAACTGAGCTCCGTGAAAGTACAGCAGAGAGAGGTCCATGGGGGATTCAGGGTCTGCTCCAGGTAGGGCGAGAGGCCACGCTTTCATATTCCTGCATCAACCTGTCATTATATGTGAGTCTCCCTGGTGAAATAACTTAGGCAAAATAGTAGTATTTACCTACTAGCATGACTGTAAGAATGAAAAGAATGTAGAAATCTTAGTGAGTGTCATGTACCACGGGAGTCTCATGATGTTAGTTTTTGTGATTAATACTACCCTCACAATGCCTTCTTATGTTTTTGGAGCCAAACACAGATGTTTAAGATAGGAGCTAGAAAGGAAAGAGAAGGATTCTATGAGAACATGAACCAGGATTTAAGAGACACATGAGCAAAGTCAGGAATTGACTTAAGGGATGGGAGAAGGAGGATATGAACATAAACCTGGGGCCACACTGGCCAGGTGAGGCCACCAAGTGCGTCATAGACTGAGGGGATGACGTCACGGGTGCATTGCGAGAACTGAATGAGACAGTGCAAATAAGACACATACGAGGTGTCAAATGTGTTGTCATAGTATTCCTTTACCGCTTTACATCTACAGAGAAAACACTGAGGGACAAGGCCTACAATTCAGGCTTTCTAGGCTCCCCAAGACATATACAAAGCTTCGGATATACAAGCCAAATTCCTAAAGCTGTACAAAAACTCTGTTTTATTTATTTTGAGGTTAATCCCTCACTAGCAGTGATTCCCTGGATTAGCTATTTAATCATTTACGATTGTAACAGGGTGGTCAGAAAGAATGACATTTTCTTTACTATGAGGTAGGATTGGATGAGAAAAGAAATTTGGGAAAAAATGATGGTAGGGATTAGCTAAAGGAATTGGTGTTAAGAATCCCAAGCCTCCCTTCATGGTAAAATAAAGTAGAGGGAAGGAGATTGAACTCCTTAGCACTGTATGATTTTCTGACAATTTTTCTGAGAAACTTCCAGACACTCTAACTCTTACAAACCTGCTGCTGGCTGTGGATTATCTGTCTCCGATTTCTTTATCCTCAGTCTGTCCCAGAGGCAAATCCATGCTAAAAAGGGTTGCAGAAGATGTGAATCTTCAACATAAAGCTGGGCCCACACTGTTTGAACGAGAGATGTGAAGAGTGGATTTAGGAGAACATTCTCTCTGTGGAGAGCCCAGGCGCCAGGCGAGAGCCTTTGCCTCAATTCTCTCTCAGCGGCAAGTGAAAGAAAACACTACATGTTTACTTTGATTTTCATTTTCAAATGTGCCATATTTCCAGGCCCAGCTGGCTGGGGACACTGTCTCCCCATGCCCAGGATGGCTCTGCTGGGCTGGTGGTTCTACGACAGAGGGCAAAACAACAAGCAACCTGCAGTGAGCCCAAGTCATAGAGCAAGTCGGTTGTTTGGGCTCATTTAAACTTTCTCCAAGACTAACTCCGCATCAGTGTTTTGGGGCTAAGGGTCACAGTAAAGTTTCTTCTCCATCTATCGTGTCAGCATTTCTCTTTTTGTTTTTGCAAGTGAGCAATAGAACAAACACACGAAATATTTTGATAAGAAGGGCAGTCGTGCTGTTCATATCTTTCAGAACATGAAGAACTCCTGGTGACTCAAGTTTTTGGCACTAAGGGAGATACTTAGCAGACAGGATCATGCCCCTGACTTTTATCTTTGTGGACTTAAGGGTAACGCGCGTCAGTTCACAGAGATGTTGTTACTCGGCTAGAGTTGACTCTGCGTTTCCTGCGCTAACTTTTCATATCAGAAGACTGGGTTGACTCTCAACCTTGTGATTTTTATTTCCTAGAAAAACGTTAAGAAGAATGAGCAAACAGACAGCCATGGGACTTAAGGGAAAACCCCCCAAACCGAACGTGTCTGAAATCTATGCCCTGTCCTGCTCACCATCTCCAATGCTACCACTCTAGGGCAGTATCCTTTACTGAGCTTCCTATTACAACAGTCTTATCTGTTTTGTTTTTTGAGACAGGCTTTTGCTAAGTTGCTACATTGCTCAGGCTGGGCACAAACTAGCCACCCTCCTGCCTCAGCTGCCCAGACTGCTATGATTACAGGCATACCCCACTACACCCCACTACGATGGCCTTTTAATCAATCTGTTTGAGTCAATACTGGCACAACCCTTGTTTGCGTTCTGTATACTCAACAGCCAGGGCGCTTTTCAAGAAGGATAAATTAAATCAGGGTACTCCTCTGACTAAAATGCCACAGTAACTTCCCTTGTGCAGAGTAGGCCCCACATTCTTATGATGTATATGTGGTGGCCTGCATGGTTTGTCTCCTGCTTGTGCCTCCAGGCTTAACCCATGATTCTTTAGTCACACTAGACTTCTGGCCTTTAAAAGTACTCTTACAAGTCTGAGACCTCTGGACATGCTATTCTATTCAGAAATCGCCTTCGCCCACTCTGTCATTCCAGTGACTGTTTCTCCTATTCTTTAGCCTCAGTTTTTTGTTTGTTTGTTTGATTGGTTTTAGGGCATTTTATTGCTCTTGTTTTGTTTTTCAAGACAGGGTCTTGCTACAGGCTGGCCTTGAACTCATGACGATTGTCCTGCTTCAGCCTCACAAGTACTGGGATTACATGCCAGGTATAGGTCACCATGCCTGATCTTAGTCTATGGGAGAACGTCCCTGACTATCCTAGTTGAATAAATGTTGCTCTTACTGTTAACTCTGTTTTAGCCTTGTTGATAACCTCTTTCATTTGTTATTATTTATTACTTATTTTGAGTTCTTTTTCTGATTTATTTTCTTCTTCTCACACTTCATATAGCAGGATAAAATCACATTTTTGTTTTCCACCGATGTATCCCTAGAATTTAGCGATGCAGGTAGCACGGAGTTAGGGATTCAACACTTACTGGTTAAATGAAGGGCCACTTTCTTTTTTTTATAGGTACGGGTTAGCAGTACATAATGACAAACTGATCATGGGGACTTGGTACATGTACAAAACACGTTTTAATTCTTTTTTTCATCCCCTTCCCCTCCCAAAAAAACAGTTTCTTCTGCTGAGAGTTTTAAATATAGCTATACTTTCCATGAAGCAACCTGCTTATGAAGTTTTAATTGTACTAAACTCTGTGTGACAATCCAATATATCATGATGAACCATTTATAATTTCTGTGAGATTTCTTTTCCCCACCTTAGGTTTTGTTATCTTGTCCTTTATGAGTTCCACCACAAGTTTCATTTTGTCTGTTTTGTTAACTGCTTTTTTTATTTTACAGAAAAAAAATAATGCTACAAGATTTCAAAACAAGATTGTGGGAGAACAACAATGGTTTCTACACTGTTTATTGTTATCTTCAAAGCAGCTGCTCAGATTACAAGATATAGCCATGAGAAATGGATCAACAGTGTAGGCACAGAACTTTCTTTTCAATGAACTATTAACAACTGCTAGCATTTTAACTACTTTGTGTGTGTATATATATATATATACATACATATATATATATATTCCCTTTCCCTTCCTTTCCTCCTTTTCCTCATCCCAGTTTTTCTTTCCTTTCGAACAGTTTCTTCCCATTTCACAGTATCTATTGTACATTTTGAATCTTATTTACTCTTTCAGCTTCTTACACTAGGGAGACAATACATGTTTACACATGTGAGTCTGATTTATTTCACTGATGAGCACGGTCTCAAGTTGCATCCATTTCTCTACAAATGTCTCAAGTTTATCCTTCTTTATGGTTACACTATTGTATAAAAATACCACATCTGTTTTATCTATTCCTCAATTAATTGGCATTTGAGTTATTGCCAAGATTTAGCTATTACAAATTGTGCTAAACATGGGTGCGCATATTTCACTGTGGTATGATGTTTTTAATTCTTTCAGGGAAATACGCAGAAGGAGAATAGCTGGGTTCAATGGAATCTTTAATCCTATTGTTTTGAGGCATCTCCACACTGACTTCCACCGTGGCTGTACCAGTCTACACTGCCACGAACAGGGGAAGGGGTGCCTTTTTCCCCACAGCCTCTCCAGTGTTTGTTATTGGTTGATTTCTTGATGAGAGCTATTCTTTCTGGAGTAAGGTAGAATCTCAGTGTTGTTTTAATTTGCATATCTCCAGTGACCACTGATATTGAACATTTTTCCATATATTTATTTGCCATTTGTATTTCTTCATCTGTGAAGTGTGTTTATCTCAGATGCTCATTTCTGGACTGAGTCTTTGAATTTGGGGGTCCAATTTTTTTCAATTCTTTATATGTTCCACATAGAAGTCCTTTGTCTGACAGACAATTGGTTAAAATTTTTTCCCAATCTGTGGGATGTATTTTCACTCTGTTGGTAATTTCTTTTGAGGTGCAAAAGCTTTTTAATAAGATGAGATCCCAGTTGTTGATTATTTGAAGTATTTTCTGTGTTTTTTGGGCTTTGTTAATATGAAGTCTTTGCCTACCACTATGTCTTCAAGATTTTTACCTACTTTCTCTTTGGGAAGATTTAGTGTTTCTGTTTTAATATTTAGATATTTGATCCATTTTGACTTTAAGTTAGGGAATGGTTATAGACATGAATCTAGGTTTAGTGTTTGGCATGTAGAGTCAGTTTTTCTAGCATCATTAAGAGGCTATCTTTCCTGCAGAGAAATTGTTTGGCCCCTTTGTCAAAAATAAGGTGGCTGAGTGTATTTGTAGTTGTACCTGCATCTTCTAATCTGTTTGGTCCTCAGGTCTGGTTTTATTTTGTTTTTGTTTTTTGCCAGTGCCATACTGATTTTATCATAGTAGCTTTGTAGTATAATTTCATATCAGGAATTGTAATGCCTCCTGCCTTGACATTGTTGACCAGGATTGCCTTTGCTATTCTAGGTTTCTTATGCTTCCAGATGAATTTTAGGAGTGTTTTCTCTAGATCTGTGAGGTATATTAATAGTGTTCTGATTGGGATTGCATTAAATATTTATAACAAATTTGAGAGTAAGGCCATTTTCACTGTGTTGCTTCTTTCTATCCATGAGTAAGGGCTATCTTTCTATTTTCTGATATCCTCTTTGAGCTCCTTTTTCAGAGTACTATGATTTTCAATATACAGAGTCTTTACTTACTTTGTTAGAATTATTCCTAAGTATTTCATTTTTTTGGATGCTATTGTGAAGAATGTGGTTTTCCTAATTTCTCTCTCAGTGAGTTTGTTGTTTGTGTATAGAAATGCTATTGATTTTTGAGTGTTGACATTGTATCCAGCTATGCTACTAAATTTAATTATTAAATCTAGAAGTCTTTCAATGGAATTTTTAGGGTCTTCTATGTAGAATATCATGTATCTGTGACTAATGATAATTTAACTCCTTTCTTTCCTATTCTTATTCCTTTTATTTCTCTCCCTTATCTAACTGCACCAACATATGTTTCCAAAACTATATGGAATAAGAGTGGTGTAACAGTGAACATCCTTGTCTTATTTCTGATTTTAGAGTGAAAGTTCAGTTTTTGTCTATTTAGTATGATGTTGGCTGTTGGTTTGTCATTGATAGCTTTTATCAAACTGAGGTAAAAACCATTTATTCTGATTTTCTGTAGCATTTCTTTTTTTTTTATCATGAATGAGTGTTCAGCTTTATCAAAAGGTTTTTCTACATCTATTGAGATGACCACATAATTTTGGTCTTTGGTTCTGTTGATATGCTGTGTCACACTTATTGATTTGCATATGCTAAACCATACCTACATTCCTAAGATGATTCCCACTTGGTCATGGTATATAATCTTCTTGATGATTTGCTGCATTCTGCTCGCTTGCATCTTATTGAGGATTTTTGCATCTATGTTCATTAGAGAGATTGGCCTGTAGTTATCTTTTTTGGTTGGGTCTTTCTCTGGTTTTGGTATTAGGGTAATACTAACCTCCAGGAATGAGTTAGGGAGTATTGCTTCCCTTTCAATTTCATCAAAGAGTTTAAGAAGTATTGGTGTCAAATCTTGTGTAACTTTTCTATCGAATTCAGCAATGAATCTTTCAGGACCTGGACTTTTCTGTGTTGGTAATTTTTAAAGTGCATTTTCAATTCCATTAACTGATACTGGTTTATTCAGAATTTTTATATCTTCTTGATCTAGATTTGGTAATTCATACACATCTAGGAATCTATTCACTTCTTTTGTGTTTTTTATCTTATGAGAGTAAAGATTTTCAAAGCAGGTATTGATGTTCTGAATTTTCACAAGATCTGTAGTGATTTTACCCTTTTCATTCCTCAATGCACGAAGTTTAGTCTTTTCTTTCCTTTTTTGATAAGGTTAGCTAAGAGTTTGTCAATTTTATTTATTCTTAAAAGAACCAACTCTTCAATTCATTAATTCTTTGTATTGTTTTTTCAGTCTCCATTGTGTTAATTTCTGCTGTGATCTTTATAACTTCCTCTCTTCTATGAGCTTTGGCCTTGACTTCCTCTTCTTTTTCTAGAAGCCTGAGATGCAACGTTAAGTTACTTGTGCTCATTCTGTTTTCCTGATGTGAGAATTAACTGCTATAAATATCCCTCTTAGGGCTGGTTTCATTGTGTCTCATAAGTTCCAATATATTTTATCCACATTTTCATTTAATTGTGGTTATTGTTTAATTCCTTCCTTACTTTCATCTGTGAGTCCTTGGTTGTTCAGGAGGTTATTTAATCTTTATGTGTTTATAGAGGTTTTCAGGTTTCTTTTACCATTAATTTCCAATTATAGTGCACTGTGGTCACAAAATATGCATGGGATAATTTCAAGTCCTTTGCATCTAATTAAGCATGCTCTATGGGTTAGTATATGGTCTATTTTAGAGAACATCCCATGTGCAGCTAAGAACAATGTGTATTCTGATCTTGTTAGATGGAATACTCTGTTAACATCTACTAAGTCCATTTGTTCACATATTTGGTTCAGTTCTGATAATTCTTACTGATTTTTTATCTAGTTGATCTAGCTCTTTGTGACAATGGGGTATTAAGGTCTCCTGTTACAATTGTGTTATTACTTATTTGATTTTTTAATGTTTATTAAAAATTAACTTATATAGTTGGGTACGCCCATATTTGGTGTATACATATTTATGACTGCTATCTCTTCCTCTTAGTTTTCCTCTAATAAATATGTAGTGACCTTCTTTACCTCTTTTGATCAATCTTGGTTTGAAGTTCACATTATCTGCACATAGAACAGCTATCCCTCTTTTTTTCTGGGTTCCTATTGCATGGAAGATTGTTTTCCATCCTTTGACTTTCAGTGTATGAATTTCTGAGTGAGTTAAATGTGTTTCTTGTATACAGTATAATCTTGGATCTTATTTCTTGATCCTTTCTGCCAGTCTGTTTCTTTTAATTGGTGAATTGAAGCCATTTACATTGATGGTTATAACTGATATATATTGGCTTATCTTTATCATGTCATTTTCCTGTTGTTGGATCCCTTCTTTTCCTCTCTATTTAATTGCTTGCCCTGCCCAATGTTTTCTTTCTGTCAGTCTTCATGGTATTGTTGTAATTTTTACCTATGTCTAGAGTATCTTTCAATAATCTTTGTAGAATTGCTTTGGTGTTCATATCTTCAGTTGTTATTTATTATGGAAATACATTATTTCTCCATTTTTTGTTGAAAGATAGCTGTGCACGGTACATCTATCTGGGTTAGAAATTGTTTTCTTTCAGAAGTTGACATCCTTCACAAGTTCTTCTTATCTTGAGGGTTTTTTGTTGAGAAGGCCACCATGATTAATTTGAGCTTTCCTTTATAGGTGACCTGTTTCTTTTCCCTAATAGCTTTTAATATTCTTTTCTAGTGATGAATTTCTAGTGATGAATTTCTGGAATCTTGATTTTTATATGTCTGTGTGTAGTTTTATTTTGGTCATGGCAGTTTGGAGTTCTACATGCTTCATTTATTTGTATGTCAAATTATTTATCCATGCTTGGGAAGTTTTCTGCCATTATTTACCTGAAGAGTATTTTATGGCATTTATGTTGTCTCCAGCTTTCTCACTGGCCCCAATCAATCTTATGTTATTCTTCCTTATTCATCATGTTCCTATTGTATTGATTTTTTTGTGGTCCTTTGCTACTTTTTAAGATATCTTTCTTTTCATGATCACTAGCTGCAATTCTGACTTCAGGAGCTGAAATTCTATCCTCTCCTTCATTGAATATGTTGCATATACTTTCAATGGAGGTTTTAATCCCTCAAATTTGTTTCATGAATTCCATTTATTTCCTGCATTGGACATTTTTTGTTTCCATCATTTTTCTAAGCTCATCTGTTCTTTTATCTGTGTCTTCTCTAATATCTTTGATTTTAAGCATCATTTCTTTTTGTACCTGAGAGATTATTTTCTCTATCGCCTTTTTCACTTCTTTTTCCACTTCTGTTGCTATCATTTCAGAAAGTTCCAGTGTTGGACTTCCAATTTCATCTATCTCATTGAATTCTGGACTTGTCATATGTGGGCTTGGTATCTAGGATTGCGTTTTGTTTCCGTGTATTGTCATTTTCTATGTTCTCTTTTTAATTTTATTTTGTTTTCTATAGTGATTCTTGCTGATTTCTTATGAGAGATAGCTTCATCACTAGTATTGAGGCTTCCCTAGGAGATGACTGTTCTTCAGGGTGTCCTCCAGAGATAAGTGGTTCTTTATAGCTATCCAAAGAACCTACCTTCCCAATTTGTAAAGGATGAAAAATTACTATTTGGCTCAGCTCCCTATCATTTCGTACTGGGCTGTGGTGATGATTATGACCACAGCCCAGTATGGGGATACAATCACAGTGTTATCATACAGGGAAGAAAAACAATTTATAACGTGTATGTCATACTGGCTAAAGTAGTAAAGTTAGTTATAACAATAGTTTCAAATACAGCTTAACTACTGACAAACTATGATAACCGTTAACCTGCTACCTCTGTCCACAGGAGCAAACTCTAAGGTTTACAACAAAATCAAATATATACTGTGCAGTTGTATACAGTGATTTTTTCCTTCTGCAAGGGGCATGGCGTGGGAGAGTTAAAATGGGTAAGGAACAGGTAAAAGTGATATGTGAGGTTAGATATAGTAGAGTCAAGGCTGGAGGTCAAAGGATGATCACCCAAATTCTGGGAAAATAGAGGACATGTGAAGGAAAGAATGAAATGCAGTGTGAAGGAGTAATCAGCAAGAGTAGAAACAATGATTATCCACTTGAAAGTTTAAATTCAAGAAACAGTCAAGGAAAGAAAGAAAGTGTGTCAACAGGAGAAAATGAAAAAGAAAGGTAAGAAACTTAAGCAGTGAAAAAAAAAGATGGAAGAAAGAGAAGGAGAACAAAAAAGAAGAGAAGAAAGAAAGAAAAAGGAGACCAGAGAAAGGATAGAGAACAAAATGAATACAAAAATAACACAGAATACAAAACAAAACAAGAAGACATCCAACCAGCCAGGAAAGGGATAGACAATCGGACAAAAAAGAATAAAAGTAGCAAAATACCTCTCGTGTTTACAGTTCAATGACAGTGTCCATGTGAGATTGTAGAAATGTGCTGGATATGGAGTTAATCTTGGGCTCTGGATGGGCGCTGGGACTCGTCTTCTGTCGGTGGAATTCTCCAGAACCCAAATGCTGGTTCCTCGCTGCTGTTTCAGACGCTTGCGCGTTGCTGGCCTGGCTGATTATTCCACCCTCCAAAGGTGTGTGCATCCCCTTGTCGAGGCCCGGCTATTGTCCTGGGTGTTGGGATTCCGGTGGGCCCACCTGCCAAAGGCGTGTGTCCTTATACTCCTCTTGCAGATACCCTGTCCTGGGGAAAACAGAGGAAGCACAGACAGCGGGTTCACACTCTTCTTGTTAACAGCTTCATTTCTCTTATCTACAGCGATGCTTGGTGTATAGCACTTAGCAAATATGCATTGCTGTTACAGAGAAGCTACCCAGAGTGAAGTGTCTAAGTTGATTTAATACTAAGACTACAAACAAATGGAGCAACAGTTCTCAGAATTTTAAGATTGGTATTGTATCACCTTGGCATATTCCACTACAGTGTACTGTTTGATCTAAGTAATATTTTTAATTGTTCTAAAACAGTTGCTCATCATTAAAACCAGGGATATTTCATATAAAAATCTCAATGACAACTTTTCTTAAAAAGTGAGATCTCTCTGTTTCAGGATTTCCTTGTCACTGGCACAATAGACCAAAGGTGGGTAACAGCTGCCCCTTTGGCAGTGTGAGGTGTATGGTTCTCTCTCCCTCTTTCTCTCTCTCTCTCTCTCTCTCTCTTCTCTGCTGAGGATCAGACCCATGGCCTTGCACTGTACAAGCACACACTCTACCACTAAGCAACACTACAGGCTCCATTTACTCTTTATTTTTTAACAGATTATATTGACAGAAGAATCCTATTCCCTTACAATCATTCTGAAAATAATAATTGGGGAGTTTTAAGCTAGTCAAACAAAGAATTTCTTCTGAAAATTCTCCCCAAATTAAGAACTAATTCAGAAAGTACTTGTGCAAGCCTGAGATGGCATCATTTCTGATGAGTGTTTAGGAGATTTGTTCAAAGCTTCCTGCAAGTGACAGAGTTGGTAGTGGCTGGAGTAGAAATCATTTGCCCTTGAGATCTTCTGTGTTGTTGAATTCTGTCAGTGGAGTAAGAAGCTAAGATGATGTTTTTCTCTCAGGACCAAGCTAAATCAACTCATCATTATTTAAAACCACCCTGCCACAGATTTCCAAAGAGAAAGAACAGTATAAAGGCAATACTTATACCTATTCCTGAGCTACATACCTTGCAAGTTGGCAAACCACCAAGGCCAAGTGAGACAAGCGAAGTGCATGTGCTCCCAGCTGAGGGCAGACTGGGGGCAACTCACCATCATCATCATCACCATCATCCTCCGATGGAAATCTGAGTTTTAATGTGGATGTCGGGGAAAAAGTGAAGCTGGGAACAACATAAACAGCTGTGTGCTCACTTTTTAAAAAGGGGTCCAGTTACATTTAATCGAGAAATACTCTGGCTATGTGAGTAACACAGTCAACACAAGAAGTGATTTATGAGACCTACAAACAAATTTGGCCCAAGTGAAAATGGCCAGTTTCAAAGTGATGATTAACTTTATTGTGAACATTTTGTTTTTAGAAATTTTAAATATTTATTTATTTATTTATTTATTGCCTCCACTGACTTGTTTTGGTCACCGTGGGCAAAAAATAAGCCCAATGAGGGGAAAAACATCCAATACAGCTGAGTGTGAGTTTACCTAGCAATTAGATACATTTTTATAAGGTTACTAATTGTCTCTTAAAATAAACTGGAATGCTATGAAAATGAGTCTAAAATTACTCATCTATTTTGAAATCTAATTCATAGTTCCACTTAAATGTTTACAGAGTATAGTAAAAAAATAAGAACTATCAAAATTATAAAATGTTTAAGTATAATTTATGAGGAATTTATCATTCATGAGTTAATTAAGTAGTTCTTTGCAGCTGCTCAGGTTCATTCCTATATAAAAATATCTTGCTCTAGCAGTAGCATTAAAAACCAGGAGTTTTGCCACAGAGTTTGCTCTCTTTTTTTCCCATTAAAAGTATGAGAAACCAAGCATATAAGAAATTAGAAAAGGGTGATTTTTAAAGCATGGAAAATTTAACATGTCATTCACAAGACACTAGTACTGTTCTATGTTGAACTTTCAATTGGAATAAACCTGGTCCATATTGACTACCCGGCCTATGCTTACCCTTGCCAACTTCAGAATCATTGATGGAAATTCATTCTGAAACGCGGGTCTCACTGTATTGCCCAGGCTGGTTCTGAATACTGGACTCAAGTGATCTTGCTGCCTCAGCTTCCCAAGTAGCTGGGCCTGCAGGCACACTTCCTAGAAGCTTACTAACTATATAAATGTCTCTGAAGCTTGTGAGTTCCTTCATCTAGATTGAACCCTAGGCATCTATATTTTGTAATAGAGGTGATCAGCCTTGTTAGGGAGGCAGCGTCCAGGTGCAGAGGCCATCAGCGATGCTATGAGAACCTGAGATGGATCCATCCTCCTGTTGTCTTCAAATTCAAGTGAGCCTGGAATTCCATGATTTAAACCAGGCAAGGCCCATCCAGGCTGACTTGATACTGTATTTATATTCCAGTGTCTCAGGTTCAAATGCCTAATCTGGGGTGTGCGATTGTAAAGGAACTGACAATCAGAGGACTTGGGTTCCAAGCATCTTGCTTCCAGCTCACTGTGTGAAATCAGTTTCATTTGGGATTACGTCTACACAATGAGGGAGGTGGGAAAAATGGTCTCTCAGCTAAGGACTGCAAACTGATGACCACAGACCATATGCAACTTGCAGACTGATTTTACCTGAATCTATATAGTATTTGAAAATGAATTCCAGTTAGATTCAAAATAGCAATATTTCATCAGAGAAAAAATTCTAGATTCTCATTTTCCCTTGGAAAGCTGGAAATTCTGGCCAACAATGGGACTCTCATTGTTACCAAGAGTAATGTACAGGTAGAATAGTGTTTGTTCTTTTAAAGGGGCCATGGGTTCTTGCATTCTGACAGGAGTTACCCCTGTCACTCACTAGCCTGCTCCTACATTTGTTTCCTGCTTGGCACCTGCAAATGTGGCAGCTGTTGACTCTTCTCCCAAGGTCACTTCCAGTGCTAACATTCGTTGATTCTCCAGATTGCATCCGAGGGCTGGGACCTTGAAGTATACCTGGGCCAGACTGATCCTTAGCAGCTGCTGGTTCCTCCTTAAGTTTTGAATTAGAAGAATCATTTCTTTGGTGCCTTTTGTTAGCATAGGGAATCTCTAGGAAGAAGCAAAAGACTATAGTGAGGACTGAAAGAATGTGGTGGCTGCTGCTTCCAAAATAAATCCAAGACCTGAAATTCCTGTGTTTAGAAATTTCTGAGCCCAGTACACTCAAGTGAGTCTTCTTTAGGCTGAATGTTTGCACCACTAGTTACGTATAGTTCTAGCAAGAGAAAGACATTATTAAATTACCAGGTTTATGCAAGTTATAATGACAGCTATGTGGCACTGAGTCCAAAATACCTGTTGCAGTATAATTAATATTGTGTGACTAGAATTATTGAAAAGAAGTGGCTTTTAGAGCAAAACCAACATAGGAAAAATTTTTTCAACTTTTTCAGAAACATCATAAGACTCAAGGTTAAGAACACTGGCAGAGTATGTTTGGGATGCTCTTGAACTAATACTAACCTGCTCATGGATTCATCCAGCCTCACGGTTAATGGAGGAATTCACATAGTCAAAACATGTTTTCCTGCCATTGCAGCCTTCAAAATATACACATTCCAAGACAGGCCAGTGGAGATATTGGTCTCATCTTCTCAAGACAAGTTAAGGTCAAAAACTCACTCCTTATGATTGCTTAATTCAAACCAAACTCCTTTAATTCCCAATTGTGGGCATAATTCTCTGTTGCAGGGACAGATAACCTTTGAGCCAAGAAACTAGTGTGCACTTTAGATATTTTGCAAGTGACAAAAATACCTTCTGGATTTTTAAAAAATTTCTTTTGCAATGCTAAGGATTGCAATGCCCAGGACCTTGCTCATGCTAAGCATGTTCTCTTCCCCTAAACTATATTCCTAGCCCTTTTTAAAATTTTATTTTAAAATAAGATCTTGCTAAGTTGCTCAGGTTGGCCTCAAACTTGAGATCCTCCCGCTTCAGTCTCTGGGTCACTGAGATTACAGTCACATGCCACCATGCCCAGTTCCCTTTGTACGTTTTGAAGTAGTCTGTTGCTGAGGAATAAACAATTCTCTATGAAAGTGGCTAAGAACATCACCTAGGTTGGGTCTAGAAGGTTGGGTTGTGTTGGGTGCTGAAATGGCAAAGAGCTTTTGGGCAAAGACTCTGATGATACTGACATGTTTGGAGTCTTCTATGGCAGGAGTTAAAGCTTCTTGGGTAATGACAAAAATAAAAAGGACCAAGAATTAGAAGACATACTGTTAGAATGCTAAGCTACAACCATGCCAAGAGGGTCTTCAATGCCACACTAAGGTACTGAACGTGATTTTTTCCTAAGGTCTCAGAAAAATCCTATTTTTGTTTTAGAAAAATAATTCTGCTGTGGCAGCATGGAATAGAGAGGGAGGTATAATGGAATAGGAAGGCAGGAAAGAGTTAGAGGTATTTCAAAGTTTTTAATTTGGATTTGTCATTATCTTCTTTCTTGAATTGAAAAAATAAATATCTATTAATTTATATTTTGTTGGAGTACATGCTTTAATATTAATTTAGGGTTAGATTTGAGTAACAGTCATCCAAATAAATTGATTTGATGTTTTTGTGTTTCTTTACTTTTCTTTTGGAGATTGATTTCAGACACTGGGGATTCTTAAGCAAGGACTCTGCCACTCAGCTCAGATCTACTCCCAACCCCTGAATTATTTCTTTTAAATAAATAACATACACACACTATATTCTAAATATTAATTCATTAAAATGTATAACCAAAACCTCCCCACATTCAATTATTTAAGGATCTCCTAATTTTATAAGTTAACAGAACCTCTTTACTTTTCTTTCTGAATTTCCTGGGGCCTTTTCCTTCTCTTCTCTTTCCCTCTTTCACAGTAGTCCAATTTTGTAGTACTTTATGAGCTATAGAGTAAGTTCAAGCATTGAAACAGAAATGTCAGTTTTAGATACTATTTAGGGGCTGAACGATCCTCTCTGTGTTCATTTTTGTTGCAAAAAGCTGAGACTATTTTGAGGTGCATGGAACAGAAAATAGTAAGTCAGTGTGGTAATAAGCCAATAAGCAGGAAATTTGATTATGACAAGAAGTAGGAATGCAAAAGAACCATAACCCACTGAGGAGATAAAACACACCCATGTACCAATATTTCCAGTATGTGTTACACTGGTCCATTATACATGAAACCTATTCAGTCTCATGAGAAATGGATGCTTTTCAGTAAAGTCTACCAATGACAGTCCTTTGGGGACTTGAAGGGGAAAGGGAGCCCTTATGTACAAAACACAATTGTGACTGTGTAAAATGTCTTATTGTTGGGCCTGCTATTACTTCCCTGCTCTGGTGCAGATATACTTAAACAGCTAATTCCTATGAATATGGAAAATGACAGTTGATAAGGATTATAAGGCTGTTTCATGAATTTCACATAACTTGGGACACTCTGCCACCAGCACACATGGATGAAATAAAATTCAATGACAAGAAAAGGCTGAATTTAATAATTCATTATTTTTGCTTAATACTTTTATTATTCAGAGAACTCACAAACTCCTTTATGAATATTTTTATTAAACAATAAAATTTCTAATTATAAATCAATATTAATACAAACATTAAAATCTCAGACTGCTGTAGCTTAGGAGATGGTAAAGAGCAGGTAGTATACTCACAGAATTCACATTTTTAATTTTAATGCAAAATTTTCTGGTTTTTTTTTCCCCAGAAGAACTCACAGTTTGAGTCAAAAGGAGGTGTCACTGAAGCCATCTCCCTCCAAGTGCATGAAAAGTGATGTTGATGGATACTAGGACATTATGGCAGCGATCCTGGATTATTTAATCACCAAAATTACTGCACAGTTCAAAATTACCTATCCTGCTCCCCATGCTCTATAACCATAATCAAAGTGGACACCTCTTGGGGACTAGACAGTTGCTTACTAACTAACTGTGCATCTGGCTCAAAAGACCTAAGCTTTTAATGCCTCGATTTCCTCATCTATAAAATGGAGACAATAATTTCCAAGGGTTGCTTTGAGTTTTAAATGAGACAGTTCATCAAAAACAAGAGTTGTGGGCTGGCTACAGTGGCCCACGCCTGTAATCCTATCTACTCAAGAGGCAGCGCAGGAGGACTCAGGCCAGCCCGGGCAATTTAGCCAGATCTTGTCTCAAAGCAGAAATATAGGGAAGAGTGGGTTGGGGATGTAGCTCAGTGGTAGAGCACTTGCCTAATGTCACAAGGCCTCGAATTTAACCCCCAGTATTACTGGGGAAAAAATCTAGGATTTATCAACCTTGGCACAGTTGACACTTTGAGCTGGAGAGTTCTTTGTGGTGGGAAGTTGCGTTCACTATAGGATGTTCAGCTGCATCTTGGACTCCACTAAATGCCAGTTATCTCCTCCTCACACTCCCTTCTTCCCTTGTCCTCCCCATAAAACATGTCCCTGGCATTGTCAGCTATTCCCTTACTCAACCAATGACTTTAAGAATGTATCTGGCACATAACAAGTGCTCAGAAAAGATTAGCTATTATTCTATTATTTTGTACTGCTAAGGAACAGTGATTTTTCTTTTCATTGCTGGGGTTGAACCACAGAGCATTAAGCAACATGCTAAGGCCTTTTACCCTGTATTTTAGGAAGGGGTCTTACTAAGTTCCCCAGGCTGACCTGGAACTCATGATCTTCCTGCCTCGGTCTCCCTGAGTAGCTGAAATGACAGGTATGTATCATCACACCCGGCCAAGTAATAGCAACTCTGTACTCACAAAATCTTTGTACAATTTCTGCCCTTCGTGCAAATGTATAGAAGAATGGTCAAATGGAAGGAGCAGAAAAAGATGAGCCATAAGCTCTAATCAGTTCCTGAAGAGTTTAAATGGAGTCATTTATTTCTTTGATTATGCAGAAGGTGACCCAACATGCATTCTGATATTTACCAAATTTTACCAGGCCCTGGAGATGCCCAAGTAAAGACAATGAGATCATCATACCGAGCTTGCTGCATGAGCAAAGGGAAAAAGATAACACGGTCCAGTCACTGGGATGCTATTATTCAAGTTGCGCTCTGGTGAACCAAGTGTCGCCCAATGTAATTTCCATGTATCTCTTCACCTCTCACCTCGTACCGCAGCTATTACTTAACCCACTGACCCAGATATCTGCTTATTAACATTTAATACATGTTGAAGTGTCACTGGGCTTTGAACAAAAACATGAAGAAATTTCCGATTTGCTTTTAGCTCATTGCCCTTGAACTATCATACGGGTACTTCTTTAAAGCTCTAGTTTGTCATTGCTATAACGACGGAATATAATGTTTTGTAGAAGAAAAAATGGACAATGTGTGAAAGAGGGCTTTTCCCTCCCCCACGCATGTAAGCATCCATTCATGTAACAAACGCAGATGAGCTCCTATTGTCCTGAACACGCGGTGCCAGGGAGGCGCAGTACACAGACACACTTCATTTTCCAGTTGTTTATAGTATGGAGAGGCAGGGAGACACAAGCAAGTCAGTGAGGGGTGACAACACAGAGTGAGAAGTGCTCAGACACTGATGATATGTCAGTGGGCACATGTGACAACGGAAACACATCTGAGGTCCCCTCCCCCATGCTTTAAGGGTTGGCAATATTGTGACACTATTCACAATAGCTAAGGTACGGAATCAGTCTAGGTGCCTGTTAATAGATAAAGGAAATGTTCTGTATGTACACAAGGGAGTATTATTCAGCCATAACAAAGAATGAACTCCTGTCACATGCAACAAAATGGACGACACTGCAGGACTCTGCGGTAGATGAACATCACCTAGCACCAAATGACAAGTGCTGCGTGTTCCTCACGTGTGTGGAAGCTTAAAAGAAGTTGATCCGACAGTAGAATAGTGGTTGCTATTAGGGTTGTGAGGATGAGGAGTGTGGAAGAAGGGTGGATATATACAATGAAAGCGTGCTGTGTGCATGTATGGAAATGTCACAGTGAATCTCATTAATAGGTACAATTAACATGTGTCAACTAAAAAAAGAAAAACCCCAATGGAACCACCCAAAAACAAAGGAAAAAGAGAGAAATTCTTGCTATGTTCCCTTCTCCATAAATAATCACAATGAGAAAAACACAGACTTCGATCAGGCAGGAAGCTGGACATTTGTGACATCTGCAGTGTGTGGTCCTCCCATATGCAAAATGCAAAAGCATTTGAGGGTGAGAATGTTTCATTTACACAAATGTTTATTAATTCTTATGTTTATTGCAGAAAATACTTGGTGTAGCTTAACTTGGGAAATAGCGACTCGTTTCGTTTTTAAATCATAAAAGGGTAACGCAGGACTGTATTTTAATAAAAGTTTAAAGATACAAAGAGAAGTGACCTTTCCTACCCATTCTCCCCAATGCCTGACTTTACCCTGTTAGCCAGAGATAAACAAGAAACAACTGAGTACCTGTCCTTTCAATGATATATCCATATATTAGGTAGAGCCATACAAAAAACCAGTCAAATGAGCCTCACCTTTGTAGGATTCCACATAATGTTTAACCTAATTTGAATCATCCTACACTAATCATTCTGTAACTTCCTGTTTGCTGTTCACAATGCACTTTAACGTCAATCTCACTTCTCTAACACATAACATCTCTAAAAGGCATAGTAAAAATCTTGAGAGGACGGATTAAGGCCACAAAAAAAAGCAGATGCTGATGCTGGTAGAATTGCTGGAAAAATTATTCATCATAAGCTATGTTTTGAAAAATAATTCCTGGTCACCTGAGGTCAGTGTGCTTGGAAGACCTGGTTATTCCAAGGGACCCAGTGTGCATGGTTACAAAGCTTTTCAGCAAACAAAAGGACGGCCCTGTCCCTTTCTCTGGGCCGGGCTGGCTCTGGTCCGCTGGTGTAATTTACCTTGCAGCGACCCAGCACTCCGTGCTGGGCTCCAGACTGTCTGGGAGAGAGACTGGCTGGCTCCAAGACCCAGAGGCGACTCAGACTAAGTTTTTTGTGTTAACAACAACCGTTAACTTATTTTCTGATGACTGCTGGAGTCTTAGGCTACTACCTGTGCCTCCTAGATTGTTGTCTAGCATAATCTTTTATCATTTGCTATTTTTCATAATAATGCCCTTGGAGGGCAATTTGAATGGAAGCAACACTGGATTTATGGTTAGAAACTTGCACTTAAATAAATGTCTGCGCCACTGTTTATTAAAACAGATAGACTTTGGCTAAATCATGCATCCTTGCTGAGCCACAATTAGTTCTAATGGCTTCCATATGCGGACAGTAAAAGATGTAGGGTCCTATCTGGTGCTGACTGTATGCAGACGTCCCTTGAGCACTTTACACCTCTCAGCTCCTGTAACTGTCAACACAGCCCTAGGAGGTGGGCAGGACCTGTTCTCACCCCATTTAACAGCTGATGAAACTGAGGTCTGAACAGGTTAAGTGCCCAAGGTTATACAGCCAGGTAGAGCAATGAAGCCAGAAGTACAGTGCATATTGGGGCAGGATGGAGCTGGTGGATAACTTTTTCCTTTAACTGTTTTTTCCAGATCAAAGAAACACAAAATTTTAGAAAGGAATGAAATCTCAGAGACTATCAGGGGTCAACCTCTCATTTTCAGCAGGAAGACTCGGGGTCCACAGCATCTCGGGCCACTTAGGTGGGGCTGGAACTTGCTCATGGGAGCCCTGCATACAAGGGTGCTGCCTATGGCGGGGCCATTCCCACGGTTTTCTCCATTTTACTAAGTTCAACAAACAATTTTGTTTACTGTAGAAAAAGTTAAACATCTACAGCAGTATGATGCCACCCAGCTTCAGCAACCGTTTGGCCAATCTTGGCTCAGCTGTATTTCCACCCACTCCCTGCCCCAGTCTGTCTCTCTCCTATCTCCCAACAGAAAAACTGGAAGTTACTCTCAGACACCCCACCACTCATCATAAACACAGTATGTATCTCTAAATTTGAAGATCACTGATCTTCAAAGATCAGTGCAGTGCTATTATCATACCTTACAAATAACAATCTTGCTTAAAGCCATAAAATATCCTGCCACGGTTTAAACTGTTCCATTTAATACACACATTTTAAATTTTTTTATTAGTCTATGTTTGTAGGACATAATGATTACATTCATCATGAGGAGTTGGTACACGTACATAACACGTCTTAATTCTTTTTATTTCCCTTTCCCCTCTCTCTCACATTTAATTATTTAATAGTTGGCTCGTGGCAAGCAAATTCTGAACTTTCATCTAGTGTGAGACACTGTGGAGAATGCAAGGATAGTTTAGAAAACAATTCTTATGCTTTGGTTCTGAACAATCGAATACGAAGTTAGAAAGAAGGAACTGTTGTGCTGAGCCAGTGACATACTTTAGAGGCTCACTCGGGTGCGTGTGTTCCCAGACTGTGCCGCTGCTTGCTAACTGGGTAGCATTAAGTAAATTGACAGATCAGTACCTTCTTCTGCTTACCTGTAAGATGGGCTAACAATAGACCTCGCTCCAAGGATTGTTTGAAGGGAAATCTACTTGGAAATACAGACACCTGGATCAGTACGTGAAATATCATAATTAGTACTGTAAACAGGAGCCACCTGGAGAATTATATCCTGCTGTGGTTATGATTCACTAATAAGTCCTAGAAGCGTTTGTACAGTAGAAGGGTGGGTAGCTCTGCTTATTATGAAATGAATAATACCATGTAATTATTACTACGTTATGATGGCGGTGATGATGATGACTTTGGCCAGGGGTTATTTTCTCCTAAAGTACAATGCTGTTGGCAGCTTTATACTCCCTGAGCTCTTACGCTCTCTCTTCCTCCAAGCTGAGGTTAGAAGCACTCAGGCCCTGCTCCCAAAGTTCCAAGGCTTTTTCTTTTTTTGTACCAGGAATGAATTCACAACTTCGTACTCGCCAGGCAGGTGCTTGCAACACTGAGCTAAATCCCTAGCTTCCAAGGCATTTCTTCCCTAAAGGGCCCCAGGGGTGGAAGGGAGCTCACTCCTAACTGAGATGTTGGTGGCAGAGGTGTCACTATGCCCCAAGCTCAAGACAACATTCTTCCTGGAAGGCCCAGTTATGCCTGTGTGTCTCATCAAGGATTATAAATTATACAATCATCTTCCAATACCCTACTGGAAACATCAGGTGTGTTTCTAAAAGCATACATTTTAGATTCATCTTTCGCGAATTTATCACCTTCTCCTGCCCTCACCTCTACAGGGCCATAAATACCCTCTTCGCCAGAGTCCTCTAACCACTGGAGGCCTGGGGACTATCAATGATCAGAGCTTCTTCTTGACTGAGAATGCGTTGTACTACAGCCTGGTGTGAAAAGAAGCCCGATCATATTGTCCACTCTGGGACTAATTTCTATCAGTCAGGATTAGCTCCTAATCTGAGATCATTTGGTTGCAAATTTTAGGAACTGCACAAAAATAATAAACAACTCTGCTTCCTGATCCCCCATGAACAAGGAAACCTTACTTACCTGACCTCTTTCTTGTGTTAAACACATATTTACTCTTTGTATGTACTCAGTTCTTTTAGATGTCAGAGTTTTAATGTACTTCTTCTATAGCAATGCAATGTGACTTCTTTATCAGAAGGAAAATGTAAAAAACATGAAAAAGCCATGGTGTTTACTCTAATAGTAACACAAACTTATAATAATACTAATACTAATAATGATAAATACAAGATGTTAGATTTCCTGGGTCTAATACAAATCCTGATGAAATTTAAAAAATCTAAAAGCACTAAGATGCGTAATTTGTCAGTAATTCAGTTTTTCAAACATGCAGTGCAGTACATGGCTTTATTTTGGGCAGGCCCCTTGGTGAGACCCATAGTTGAGTTATAGTGCAGTTCCTCAAAGAATTTATTATTCAGTGGAGAGACCAACAAGGTTACAAATAATTCTGATGTAAGGCAAAGAAAGATACGACTTCAGAGAGGTCTGAGCCATGTGCTAAGGGGATTTATGGAACTGTGAATGTGACTGTAAAAGTTTAGAAATACTCATTCTGAGAGGCAAGCAGGATTTAGATCAGAGACCTTGTTGTTATTGGTTGACTGACTGATTTTTGAACACTGCCTCTGTCCTCTCTATATATAGTGTGCATATGTGTGTGTATATATAAATATATATGTGTGTGTATGTATATATATATATATATATATTTTTTTTTTTTTTTTTCTGCAGGACTTTAAAAATTGAGCCTAACACTGACAACATTTGTTACTGGACTTGTTCCTGTTTTTTTTTTTTTTTTTTTCCTGCAGTGCTGGAGATGGAACCCAGGGTCCTAAGGTCTACACATACTAGGCACGCACTTTAGCACTGAGCTACACTCCCAGTGTTCATTTCTGTATTTGTTCTTTGATTTTGCTTCCATCTCCCTTTTTAAATCACCTCCTCCTCCTCCCGCCAGGTCTTCAAGCTCCTTTTTTCATCTCAGGCCCTGGTCCTCCCTAGATATCTTGCCTCATCCGCTCCTTCCTCATACCACATAACACTTTGAAAACTTTTCAAAAAACAAGTCCACTTTTTCCACTTGAATGTACTGCTTAACCCGCTGAAGTCTGAGATCTGGCCCTACAAATTGTGCATTGCGGGGAGGGTGTGAGAGCAGGTATTTAAATTCACCAAAGACTTCCAGCTCACTGGGAGTATGAGATGTTACACTAACTAAGCCCAAGGGCTACCCACTCAGGATTCCTGTGCTGATTCACATTTTGTGGAAGTTACCTAATTTCTTGTGCCTCAGATTCCTTACCTGTAACAGGAGGAGAACAAGGATACTTATCTCACAGCTTTACTGTGAGGACTGAGAGACTTAGGGTATACAAAGAATGTAGAATAGTTTTAGGCTTGTCAGTCCTTATAACTCCAAACTGATGTTTTTCTGTTCTTATCTTGTCTACCTCCCTTTAAAGGGTATGATCATTTGGACACTTCTACTTTCCTGAAAAATGTCTTTTTGCCACAGCCCCATTTTGTTTTTCTGATCACTGCTAATTGGGATTCTCTTTTCCTGCCAGGGGGTGAAATTACATTTTGATTCTTCCTTCCTTCCTTCCTTCCTTCCTTCCTTCCTTCCTTCCTTCCTTCCTTCAATGCTGAGGATAAAACATGGGGCCTCGGGTTAAAGATTTTAGTTGGCTTTATTTTTTATTCTACAGTCAAGCAACATCCAAGTCCATAAAATAGAATAAAGATTCCAATGAGCCAAACAAAGGAAGCTGGTTTTATAGACAAAAAAAAAAAAAAAAAAAAAATGCTGAAGAAAGGCCGATTGGTCATTTCAAAGTTATTTTCTTTACAAAGGAGGGTCAGGAAGGCAGAAGAGAAAAATAATTGGTTAATGCTGGGTTGCTTCAAGTTACTTTTTCAGGTAAGGATTAAGACAGAGGGAGCTTCATTATCATGTTGAACAGAACTGGTTTGTACGGGGAATTTGGCTGTCCACTCTGAAATCTTTTTGTTTGTTTGTCTGTTTTTTAGGATAGTCACGTTAAAGGCTTAGTTTTAGCAAACCAACATGCAACTTTAGCCTGAATGACACCATTTTGATTACTGGCCTGCTCTGTTGGGGGCCAAAGCCTAGGCCACAATAGTTTCTTGTGATTTTTACTTGTTTGTTTTTTCCATGTGAGTATTCCCTAAGGAGATGACATCCGCCTCTGCTTTCTGAGTTGTGAACTCTCCAGTGACCTCACCCAGACCTGTGCCTACAGCCTCTCTCTCCACAGCCTGGTCCCATGCTTTTAGAAAATCATGAACATCTCAGATCCAACCTAGGTTCAACTCCAAAGTCTTTCTCCCAACCTACCTCCATGTCTTGCTTGGGGAGACACAGGTAGCTCATATCAGGTAGGGCCACCATCCTGGAGGCCCTCTCCATAACAATAATAAGAAACCCACCTACCATCTCCACACTGCTCCCCACCCCACTATCACCTCCACACTTACCTCAGGTCCCCTTTCTTCCATGGCTTATTTTATTACGTTCCTCCTCTTCCTGCCACCTCTCTTCCTGCCTGAGTGTTGCACTCTTTCATCGCATCCTTCACTGAATCATCTTTCCAAAGCATAAACTCACATCATTCGACCCCTGCTTGATCCCCCTTAGTGACTCTTAGTCTCCAGAGGGCCAGAAGATGGTCACATTCTACAGCAAATAGGAGTTCATTTTTTCAGTACTGGGCATTGAAGCCAAATGCTTTGTCACTTAACCACCCCCAAGCTTTTTTTTTTTCCCCTTAATTTTGAGACAGGGTCTTGTTAAGTTGCCCCAGACTGGACCTGAATTTGTGATCCTCTTCCCTCGGCCTCCCAGAGTGCTGGAATTACAGGTATGCACCCTGACACCCGCCCATGCACAGCTCTTGCCCACCTCTGTGGCCTCAGCCCTGTCCTCCAAGGCTGCTTCCCTACCTGTGTGCACCATGCTTTTCACATCACTCATGGCATTTCCAGTCTCGCTGCCCTCCCTCCTGCCCTTTCCAGGGAAGGCTGAAGTCACGCACAGATGATCTGGGTGCTCCTGCTGGCTCCCAGCCGGCCCTGTGTGGAGCTGTGGAGAACTTAGAGCAGTGCATCTCGGCCCCTCCAGTGCCCTTTCCCCAGGAAGGCAGCATCTGTGTTTCCTCGGACTTTCTGGTTGCAGGCCCTTATGCAGCACATAGGGTGCATAGAAGGTGTTGATTGAATACCAAAAGCAGGCTGGAGGGAAGACAGAGCTTTGCCTCCTTTCATCCGCACAAACCAGGAGGCAGTTATTGTTAGCATGGAGCCTTACAATGGGGCTCACAGATTCATTTCTTTAGCTTTATGGAGAAAAGACTGTCAGATGATTACTGAAAAAAGACTATTGAATAGCAAAGGTGAAGAATGTGAAAACTGGTGAATTCTTTTCTAGGAATCTAAATAATCAAAGGCAGGCAAGTTTTATTCAACAAGATATTCATTGCCATGTAAGTTGGGGTTATTTATTTATTTATTCAGAGACAGGGTCTTGCTCTGTAGTTTAGGCTGGTCCTGAACTCACTGACTGGGTAGCCCAGGCTGGACTTGAACTCATAGTGATCTTTCTGCCTCAGCCTCCTTAGTTTTGGGTTTACAGGAGTGCACCAGTACACCCAGTGGTTTTTTTTTTTTTTTTTAATAGTGTCTTATTTTGTAGCTCAGGCTAACCTTGAATTTCCAATCCTCCTGCCTTGGCCTTCTAAGTGCTAGGATTCAGGCATGTGCCACTATGTCTAGTACCAGGTAATTTATGAACATTAAAAAATGCAGAAAAACCTGGGAATGGTGATACATGCTTGTAATTTCAGCTTTGGGGCGGCTAAGGCAGATGGATCACCACGAGTTCAAGACTAGCCTGAACTACATAGTGAGACTTTGTCCTCCCTACATCCAAAAAATGAGTTCGAGATTGGCCTTAATTACCTAGTGAGACAATCTCAAAAAGCTCCTCTCCCAAAGAAAAAGTCTGCAAGCAATTCAGATTAAATTTAGTCTTTTTCAGTGAAAACAAAATGCAGAAAAAAGTAGAGAAATGATTAAAATCCAGAATTATAGTACATTTGCTCAATTAAACATTGCACCACCATTGCATCTTATGTGTCATAGCACATTCTGCTTTGTTTTGTTTTGGTCTTTTGAGACAAGGTCTTGCTGTGTAGTCCAGGCTGGCCTTGAACTCACTATGTAGCCCAGGTTGGCCTTGAAGCTTCAAAGATCCTCCTGCCTCAACCTCCTGAGTGCTTGGATCACACGTGTGTGCTACCATGCCCTGAAAATGTAGAACTCCTCTGTGCAAGGTGTTCATGGAGACAATTAGTGCTCTGCTTCTACTGGCACTAATAAGCTGTAAGCCCAGAGTTGCTGGAATGCACATGACGACAGCAGAGAGGTATAGGAAAGAAAATACTGGTGAAGGACAGAGATGGAGAGGAAGTCCTATCACACACAGACACACATACACCCTGTGTCATAGCTCATCCTTCAAGTCCTGATGACTTTTTAGTCCTTGCATCCAGGAAATGCTGAAACACATCATTTCCAGGTTTCCAGTTGTAAGAGCTGACAAACTCTAGGTTTCTTTGCTTGCTTAAGTCGGTTTGAGCTGTGTTACTATAAGTTGCATAATTGTTTTTGCTAAAATTATGAAAACAATAAAACATATAAAATACAATCCATGAGTCAAGAAGTTATCATAAAACACAGTATAGAACTCATCCCTACATCCTACCTGAGATATTTCCTTCATTGCAAATGTTGTGTTGGACAGTGCTGATCCGTAATATGGTTCATTCCCAGAGCTCTTCACTAATAGCACCTTATAGGTCCCTTCTTTCACTATAAACAAGGCAGGGGGGTTTATTAAAAATTGCTAACAACCTGAAAGCCCAGTACTGCACACTTTCTGCTGGGCTCAGCATTGAATCAGTAATTGCTGGATCTTAAGAGACTTCAGGTGTCTCGAGAGTGGGTTAGGGTGGAGGGGACTTAAGAGGTATTTAGGGGATGGGTTTTTTAAAGTCAGTACAGAAGGATTTATATATTCCACCTGCCAATATGGGTGAATTGGTGCTCACTGGCTGAACACAAACTCTTTTAACAGATATTTTACTTTCTTATCTGGGTGTCTATGTTCACCCTTGTGTTGTGAATTCTCCTAGGCAGGGGCTTTGTCTTATTTTTGCCGGTCTTGGTGTCTAGGGTGCACAATAAATGGTTATGGAATAACAAACAGAAACAATCATCTAGCATCGCATAATTTCCTATTCTTTTTTTTCCCCTCTTTTCCTGATAGAGGTTTCTTGCCTCGGATCAAATTGCAATATGGTCTCTTTTCAACCCACTCTTCTGAATATGTTATCCTCTCCAATATTAGTTGATTGAAGAAGAAAATTGTAATTTTTCTCTCCTGGCATAATGTTGATATTTTAACTCATAATGATTTCTTTACTACAAAATGGATTTTAGAAATAAATCAAGATCCCTGAAACCTGTGATTGCTTTGAGTAGTATCTTTTACTTTGTTATCCTAAGAAACAAGAATGCTAGCCAAGCCTGTGAGATAGGAGGATTGAAAGTTTCAGCCCAGCCTAGATCACTTAGTGAGACACTGTCTGAAAACGTAAAAAGATGGGAGGGTTGTGGCTCCATTTGAAGGTCCTAGGTTCGATTGCTAGTACCCCACCACCACCACAGGAATCAGCCTTATCTGATGAGACCCACACACATAGCCGTGTAAGTCAAACCATTTGCTAGCACATTTCAGGTGGTCTTCCAGAAGGCCTGTGAGGGCAGGGTCCACATCTGTGCATTAAACAACAGCACACAGGCCCAGGCTCTTCCTTGCCGCACAGAGAACTCTTTGAAAATGGCTGTTGAATGAATAAATGAATGAACAAATTTAAAGATAGGCAATAAAACACAATGATCATTTGGTCATCCTCTAGTATGACAAGTTTTTAGTAGTTATCTTTACAAACTATTTTTCTTAAACCTGTTTAGGAGTCTTAGGGTTCAACATTAAACGGAGCAAAAGAGCTTGGAAATTACAAATTTTGGATGATATCTGGAAATTATTCTATGTTCTGTTTTTCCTAATGGATAGTTTCTACCATCAAGCTCTCTGGATCCATATTTTATTAGTTTATCTCAACATATGGAGAATGCGAGCATTCTCCATATGTCTTAAAGTAAGGGCTCAAACCCAGGATTTCCCCAGTTAACTCTGTTTGCCAGGCCGCTTCTAGAATAAACACCAATGCTTTACATACTTACAAAGCTGCCATTGAGAGGATGCAATAACAGCACAAGAAGAACTACAACACGTTACACAGACAGGGTTGGTAGGGTGAATCAAGGACGGCTATCAGAAGTGGAGGGAGCATTTCCTAGGCTGCAGAGTCTGGCTGAAGAGAAACATTTTACTTTTAGTTTGTTTCTGGCCTAGGTAGCCTAAAAGGCCTCGGGGACCCCCAGCTCCATAATGCACTGAGAGGCAGAGAAACTGGAAAGAAAAAAAAAAAGTGAAAAGGAAAAACGAAAGAAACGAAGGAAGGAAGGAAGGAGGAAAGGAAGGAAAAATGAAAGGGTCCCAGAGGCAAATGAGCTTAACCCAGGGCTCCAGAGCAAACTCCACAAGGCGCCCCTCCTCACTGCCGCCCGCCCACCTGGCTCTGCACAAAAGTCTCAGCAGGAGCTTGGTGGGCGCGGAGGCCACCCGAACCATGGAAATCAACGGTGTTCTACAGGTTATGGAGCAGATGGAGAAACTGAGCATAAAGAACTACTTAAACCCCAGCTCAGCCTTTTGCCGCGGTGCCACGCGCCACTCTTGCGCCCCTCGACTAACAGGAATGGAGTAGAACGTTGGGACCCAGTTTCCTAACCCCGCGCCCTCCAGTTCCCGTCCCCGCACCACCTCCACCTCCTAAGGCGTCCAGCCACCTCCTGTCCGAGCGCGGTCCAGGGGCGGCGGCCAAGCTTTGTTATCTGGGGAGCACCTGCCAGGTGGCGGGCCGGTGCCCTACAGCACGCGTGGTCCCCGGCTTCACAAAGCGTGCGGGCAGCACCGCCCTCGGCCGGAGCCGCCAGGAGCGGTCGGACCACATCACCCGGGAGGAGACGCGCAGAGATGAAGGCGTTCTGGGGTCGAGAGTGCGTGCAGAGGGCCCGCGGGTCCCGCACCCTCCTGGCGGGCACAGCCCAGCGGGATCCGCACGTCCCAGGGCCGGGGCCAGACGCCGCGGGGAAGGAGCGAGGGAGGGCAGGCGAGGAGGGGCGCCGCGGAGAGGCGTGGCCGGCGCGCAAGGGGAGGGCGCTGGAGGAGGGGCCGCTGCTCGGCGCTGGCGCTCTGGGGGCTCAGCTTTGCCGCGCTCGGTGCACTTGGGCGAGAGCTGGAACGTGGAGCGGAGCTCCGAAGCCAGCGCAGCCACCGCAATGAGAGGCGCTCGCGGCGCCTGGGATTTTCTCTGCGTCCTGTACCTCCTGTTCCGCGTCCAACCAGGTGAGAGAGCGCGACGGGTACCTGGGCCGCGCTAGCAGGAGAAGCCTGTGCCGGGGAAGGCTTGAACCCGCCGGGGTACGTCCCGAGAAGCGGCTGCCGGCCGTTCAGCGCCGGTGCACTCCAGCCAGCCTGTAGCAAGAGTGTAGGCGGCCCGAAGACACTCCTGCGCCCTGCCTTGCTCACCTGCGCAAGGAGTGCCCAGCGACTGGTGGCAGGGGGCGCAGAGCCTGGGGTCTTCCTAGAATAGGGGCAGAGAGGGGACTTTCGCCACGATCGAGGCTGCAGGCTGCGGGGGAGTTTGGGGTTGCTTTTGTGCCGACGGTGCGCGGCTGGCTGAGGCGGGCGGCCCGGGTTCGCACCGAGCGCATTATCTCGCCCAGCGAGGCGCGGCCGCAGCTTCCTTTTGTTAAAAGTTGCGTGTGTGTGACCAGCGCACTGGAGGACCAGCCCGCAGGTCTTCGGAGGCGCCGAGGGCAAAGTTGGAGAGCCTTTTCTTCGCTCTGCGGCAGCTGCTTTCCAACCGCCGGCGGTCTTTGTACGCAGAGCGTGGAGACCGAGCCGCTGGTGTCTCTGCCGGCGCGCGACGCCACCCGTGGAGCGTGGAGACGAGTCTGAGGCTGCGGCGCTTCCAGGCGCCTGGAGGTGCTTTTGCAGCGATAGCGCGCGGCGTGCGGCTCTGGGGTGGGACCCCGAGAGCTCGGTGGCGGCGGCACGGGCAACTTGAGCAGGGCGTGTAGCAAGCAGCCACTAGGTTGCAGACTTTGTGCTTTTTGTAAATCCTGTGCTGGAGGCTCGCCCTTTTCTGCAGCCGTGCAGTTTGCGGACTGCCACGCGCGGAGGAGCGGCTGGAGGCTGCGTTAGCCGTCTGCTCTGCGGAGGCAGGGACAACAGCGCTGGGACGCTGCTGTCCCCAACCCTGCCACCTCGCAAGCCCGGCCAGGATGCCCGGCCAGCCTGATAGGGCTCTGGAAGCCCGCTCCCCGGGGCAGGGGGATGGCTGCGCCCTGTAATCGCAGGTGTCTCTTTTTGTCTGTAATTTTGGGATTCTCGGACCTCCCTCCCACGTGGTATTTACACTCCGGGCTGCCTGAGGTGAGGGGTGAGAGGTGGAGTGGAACTTCCTACGGCTCTCATTAGGTTCTTTTAGCTGTTAGGAAAATGCAGTTATATGGGCGCAGGAACTCGGATCTCAAGGACGAGAGGAATCTTCAGGCTTAGGGAGCCCCTGAGTCAGATTCCTGCCTCTCTTCCTTTTTGTCCAGGTGTCGCTGGTGTGCGTGCCTGGCTGGTCCCCAAGCCCTGCTCTTTCTCTGGTTATTAAACAACAAAAACGTTTAAACTACCCGATGATGTAACGATAGTGAGTCTACGAAGGAATCCAGCGCTGCAAATCGAGCATCATAGTGACCTGCTGTGAGATTAGTCAGTTTTCTCAGTGAAGTCTCCAGACCCAGCACCCCACCCCACTACCAAGGGACATAGGGAGGGCTTTCCTCTGGGAAAGAGGCTTCCCATCTGGACCCCTGAGCCCCAGGAGGGGTTATGGGGGGTCAACAGCGAGTGTCCGGAAGCCTTAGCCCTATGGTCTATATGTTTTCTGCCTTACCTTTTTAAATGTCATTAAAGTTATGTGAACTAGACCCCTGTAGATGTCAATAGTCCCCGTACCCTCATGATTGGCCTACTCTGTCCAATAGCTTATTGGCAAAAAATTTAAGATCTGTCTTAGTGGGTGATATAGTGACAGCCTTCTGCCTCTGGGATGGTTTATTTTCCCTCACTTTTTGGTACGGGGAATAGAACTCAGGACCTTGTGTTTGCCAGGCTGGTGCTGTGTGCCGCTGAGCGAAATCCCCGGCCTTCGGGTGGGTTTCTGATTCCTTTCCTCTGCCATGCACTGGTTGTGTGCCCTTGGGGAGGTCATGCCAATTCTAGGGAGTCCAGTTTCCTCAGGAGTGAACTACAGGGCATCAGCGTCAGGAAGGGACCTTTCCTGTTCAGAATGCTCCTCCAGAGTTCTGAGTGGAAGGCTCAGCTTGCTTTCTCAATCCTTTTCCAGACCCCAGTCAGGTGTGTCTGGGGGCATCCTACTGCCCTGTCCCTGTCTAAACATTGCTCTCTAAGGGGTAGGAGGTTTCAGTTGTGTCACCACCCCCTCCTGGCACCCTCAACAGTTACAGCAGGGACCAACAGGATGAACCTGCCGTGAACAGTGAATCATGCCTTCTCCCCCTGTTCCTGCAGGTGTGAGGCTGGAGACCTCCTCGGCATCTGGTGCAGGGCTTTCTGGTCATTATTCTTCTGGGAACAAAATGATCCTTTTGTAAGGATTCTCAAGTAATTCTGTTTTTTTTTCCCCATCCAGCCACACATTTTTTTCTTCTGACTATAAATCATGTATGCTGGACTTTCGCAAGGAGCTTTCTAACCTGCCTTAAATTTCATATATATTACATGTGGGTTGTACTTAGTCCTGGCTCATAACTGGAAACTGTGCTAGGCCCTGTGCTGAGTGAGGCCTTTACCTGTTATTTTTTCCTATAATTCTAACCCCAGGAAGTAGTACTATTACTATGGCTGCTATTTTACAACTGGAGAAAGTGGCTAAGTCACTTACCTAAAATAATCAGTAGAAGAGACTGAGCTCAACTCCATATGCCTAACTGCACATCCATTTACATGGCTCACTAGACTCTGTTGTAAAATGAGGCTCATGCAGAAATGTTGAATGTGTGCCTACAGGAAGACCAGTCTTCCTGAAGAGGGCCTTGGATTGCTTGTTTTATGGCATTTGAATTAGAGTGTTCTCAACTTAGGGAAACATTCACTGGGGAAGGCAGGCATCTGGCTTGTGGTATGAAGGTTTTAGGTGTTAGGGTCCCTAGAGAGAGAGAGATAAGCTATCTCCACAATAGTGGTGCAAGTCAGTTAAAATCCATCCCCCACACTGAAAAATAAAAACTGTCTTAGCATCATAGACTTATGTGCATACTTGTGAAAAAGAAAGCCCCCAGTAGTGGCAGATACCACTAGCTGTTGACATTGGATAAGCATGATGAGACAAAAATGACAATTTCCCACCTGCCTTTCCCAAAAGAAATTCTCATCAGAAAGTGCCAAGTATTTTGTGGACTTCCCTTGTAGCGTATTTGTGTACAGATGTTGTGGTGATGAATTTTGCTGCTGTTGTTGACAGCCGTTAGAAGTTACCCATAGGATTTTTGACTCATTTCCTCAAGTCTTCTGATTAAAGAAAGACACGAGGAAATGAGCCTAGTGAGCCACGGCGTCCTGAAGGGCAGCTCAGGAACCCTTAGAAGTGGTCTGGGCTGCAGTGGCAGCGTTTTCTCGGGAATGAATTTCATGTAGGAGTTGGCAGGCTAGGATGTAGGAAGTGCTTTATTTTGCTGCATTCATGTATGGTAACTTTTCCAAAGTGGGATTAAAAGACATTTGCAGGAATCCAAATATGCAAAATTTCATATGTAGTTTCAGCAACTCAAATAGATATTTTTCACGGCTACAAATCCAAAAGGAGGGGGTGCTTAGTAGGGAGTTAACAGCAGTAAAAGTTTCAGTCAAGGGCAAGTTTAGTGTAAATCTTGGTTGACTACAGAGGACTTGCAGTAAGCCTGACCTAAAGACAGTTCTGACATTTTTAGATGTGACCATGTAGCTCACATTTTGACTTAAGATTGTAATAAGTAAAAATGGTTTTATGCCAATAGCCTGTGGGCATGTTTGTTGCTCACAGGCTGCTTTTTCAGAAAACAGAAGCGGTATTTCAAAACATAGAGAATTTTTATCAAGGACTCAATTTCTTCTTTTGAAGAATTGAAGCCTGGTCCATTAAGATGGGAGTTAGGCACCCAGGTTGCTTTGGCTTCTCTGCTCATCTAGCCCCAGTGAATGAAGGTGGGATCAGGCAGGTGTCTGCAATGTAAGGCACGTCAGCTGACGCTCATGGCAGACATCTGACAGCTGTGTGGCTTTGGTGCAAGTTGCTTAACCTTTCTGACTTTTGGTGTTTTATCCTGATTTTGCCACTTATTTTCTGTGTGGTTTTGAATAAATTATTTAACCTCTCTGTGCCAGTAAATATGTTGCTGAGCATAAAATTTTTAGAAAGAGGCCTCAGGGTAGTATTCAAGATGTTATCTATGATTCTTAATTGTAAAATAAGTTATGATCCCTAAAAGGGGAATGACACCTACTCTTGGTATAGTTGCCCTAAAGATTAGAAGAATTCTTGTAAAAGTGCTTGGATAAGATTAGAGGAGGCATCTGATAAATGAGTGAATTCCTCTAGTAGCTAAAATTTGACTATGTTCCTTTATAATCTTTACACATGGATGTCAGTAAATACTAATTTAACAGCTTTAAAAGTGAAATTAACTTTCAAATCTTGATTTTTATGTTATTTTGATGTAACAGTTGAGTTTCATACAGCTTTTGATATAGCATTTGAGAATTACTGGTCTTAGAAAGTGAACAGCTCTTAGACTTTGTTTTTTCCCTAGAAAAACCCCCTGCACATTCAGAGAATTTCTCCAACACAACTGTTTTCACCTGATAATTTTTCCATTCATCTTGTGCTTTAGTCTTCATGCTTACATTTTGGTTATCACACTTTCCTTAGATAGCTTCCAGTGCATACATTGATAGCTAGCTAGGATTTCAACAGTTCCTGCAGAATTAAGGTTTAAGCCAACTTCTTATTCAGGGCATGTGGCAGCAGAGTGAAGAGCTTGGTTTCTGAAAGTAGCAACCTGAGTTTTTAATCCCAGTTATGGCCCTTGTAGCCGTGAGCTCTAGGATAGATGCTTCATTTTCTCATCTGTGAAGTGGGGCCAATGGCAGAGGACTCCTGAGAGAGTAAAATGTGGGTTCTGCCTGTGACATGCTTACTCAGAGCTCCTCAAAGGAAACAGTGAACTCCACCATCAGAAGGATTTTCTCCGGTTCCTCTTTTAGCTTTGTCTCTGAGAAAAGTAATGGAAATGGTGTGGTACCAGATCATGACAGTTGTTTTTTCTTTACTTTTTTTGCATTAAGGCAAGATTATACATTTAATGGCTATTTTTCAAAAAGTTCAGCTAGTTAGGTAGTACATACTGGTTTTTTTTTTTTTTTTTTTTTTTTTTTTTTTTTTTTTTTTTTTTTTTTTTTTTTTTTTTTTTTTTTTTTTGTGGTACCAGGGATCGAACTCACAACCTCGCGCTCGTCAGGCAGGCACTTATGCCACTGAGCCAAATCCCCAGCCCTACATACTGGTTCTTTATGTAACCTGTTTTCTTAGTTGACTTTCTTCCAAAGGTGATAAAGAGTTTGGAATAAAAGTTTGGAGGAAGGTGAATCGTGAATCTCTAAATGGCCATTTTTTTTTTTTTAGATAGTGGCTCATCTACGGCTTATGAACCACTTCCTTATTGTATTAAAAAAACTAGCTTTGAAACCACTGAGAGTGACAAGTGGGGCTTTCCTTGATTGTGTGAGTGTGTGCCTGTGAGTGTGTGCATATGTATGTGTGTACAGGAACCAAGCTGAACTTGTTTATTGCCCTGGGCTAGACTTAGTGGTGCTCAGTAACTCTCATTCTAATCGTTCTCTCATTCCCTAGCACTTGGATGGAGCAAATGTTTGGATTCAGTGCTCCTTTCTCTCCTTTACAAAGGTTTAATCAGTCCTGAGGCTGGATATTTGCAGGGCCTGCACACAGAGGCCAGAGGCTGGGAGAGATGGAACCAAGTTCACAGCTGTAGAACAAGGTGTTCTAGGCAGCATTTTACTTTTTTTTTCTTTTTTAAGCTAGGGTCTTGCTTATGTAGTTTAGGCTGGCCTTGAACTTGCAGGGTGAGCCTCTTCCCTCAGCCTCCTGAGTGCTGGGATTATAGGCATGTGCCCCCACACCTGGCGCTAGACAGGATTTTAAAGGCGAGGAGCCCAGATCTTGGTGAGCAGGTGATACTAGAGATCAGGGATCAGTACAAGTGTCTATGTCAGGGGTAATATTTGAAATTAATTTTTGCACCTACAGAATAAAGTATCTGTAATTGAAGCTTGGGAAAAGCAGTGGGAATATGGAGCCAGGTGGAAAGGTCTTATTTTAGGACTATCAGAGCTTTCATTTGAAGAGATGGCTCAGTTAAGGAGTCGAGGGGGAAGAGCCAGAAAGTGGACTCCTGATTAGCCCAAGAAATGCTGGACAAGAGAGTCTAGAGCCTTGAGTTGACCCAGACTATGAAAAAGTCCTTGAAGTCAGCCTAAGGTAGATCTGACCCAGGAGCAGGGTCACCTGCTCACTCTTCTCTCAGTTAAGCGCACACTTCACCCTGCTGCACGGTCTCCTGGGATGCACCAGTGCCATGTCCTGCAGGAAAACTCCGGAGACTTGTTTTCTGGGTGCAGCCAAGAATGAGGGGATTCTTATTTTTTTAAGTTTTGGTAAAATAATACACAATATGAAATGAACCATTTTAACTGTGCATTAAGTACATTCACATTGCTCTGCAGCTGATCTCCAGCACACTTCTTGCAAAACTGAAACTCTGTACCCATTTAGGAACAACTTCCCCTACCCTCATAGCCCGGGCCACTAGTACTCTGTGTCCCAAATTTGACTATACCAGGTACCTGCTGGCTGACTATGCCAGGTACTTTTTCTGACTGGTTTATTTTACTTAGTGTAATGTCCTCAGGGTTCAATGAACCCAGTGACTATCCCATCTGGCGACTTAGACCACAAGTGCTAGAAATGCTTCCAGTTATGCACGGGACAGTCGTGTATGTACCACTGGTGGTTTAGGTCACTCAACAGCTGTGAATTATGGCCTGAGCAGCCAGGTGTCTGAGGGCGAGTTTTGGAGGGAACTTGGGATTCCTGATGCTGTGGGTCTTTAGAGTGTGCCTGGTGGCAGAGGCCCCGGGTGATAAGTGTCTGCTCAGGAGAGAAAGGAGAAGATGAGGGAGGTGTGAGGGAGGAAGATGATAATCTTTATCCACTTGGCAGGCTGTTTCTGTACCTCCTGTGTGTCAGGCACTGCTGAGACAGTGAGGAAGGTGAGCAGGCATTCCTGTGGGTGGAGGTGACTGTGGGTGGTCCTGTGGAGTCCAGGGAGAGAGAGGGAGTGGGCAGAGGCAGGCTCTTTGAGGGAGGCAAAGTGGTGATGGACTCTGCTAGGTTCGTTCATTGATTATTTACAACCTACATTTACTTGACACTCAGTTTCACAGACACAATGGTAGAGCATATAAATGAAATTCCTCTGAGAGTCACATCCATATGGAAAAAAATAAAACTTTAAAAAGTCACAGAAGCTGGCTCTATGATATTATGATAGCATTTAGGGATTATAAAGAAGTGTCTGTCAAGTGCATAGCACTCATAGGGAAAAATTTTTCGTGAAAAAGAGCGATGTGGTGGGAAGATAATGTATTTCGTTGCATGAGTCCATTTTGAAGGCATGGTTTTTGTTTTTCTCAGAGAGTGAAAGGGACCCTTTGGGTGTAGAGGAGGTTGCAGTTGGTGGCTTTGGGAGGCAGACCCTTTGAAGGCAACTTAAAAGAAATTGGATTTATGAAGCCTGGAAAAGATAAGGTGAGGGAAGGGTTAGTGAAAGGCAGTTTTCAAATATTTGTCTTGGGTGAGTGAAGAATGGAACAAAATGTACATAACTTAAATTGCCCCAGAATGAAATTGAGTGTTGTTGTTGTTTTATATGTTGCGTAGGAAAAATTCTCTAATGGGAAAAGTTGAAAAAGACTTCATTATGCTACTGGAACTGGTTATAGGGTCTTGGCTGGAGATGTGAGGAAAGTAAATAACTATTTTGAAATGGTTAGGTCCTGCCCAACTCACTTGCCTTGATGACCCTTTAAAGGCTTGTCTAAAATCCTCTCTAAGTAATTAGAAAAAAGGCAAAATAAGCAGCCAGTTTTCTTGCCTCACTCCCTTGCTGTGGGATAGAGCACTTTCTCATTTTCTCATAAATACTGGGTAGAGACAGTTTTTGGCTATACTGAAAATAACCAGTAAGGGACTTAATACTGGTTATTGATCTCTTGGGGTGGAGAATCTAAACACAGAACAAGTCATGTACTGCAGTTCCTTGAAGTGAATGTCAAAGTATGAGAGATAAAAGGAAAGTTGGTGTCTGGAGAAATCTATAATCAACTGTTTAGAGCTAACCTAGGTGGCCATGCTGTGAGATCACCCAACCTGGGTCCAGGTGGAGAGGTCTGAACGGATGAACATGGACCACTGCGGTCCTTCCCCCTTGATTACTCGGGGATGGATTGCTCCCTCCAGTTTCCTTCCTTCCCATCTGCCCTTTGCCACTGGGCATTTCATGGTTATGGTTTAATCACACACATTAGATCAGTCCATGATCCAGTGCGGGAAGGCAGCAGACACCAAATTGCAATTCAATAGCTCCCAGTTGATAACATACATCATTTCCCCCTGCACATTGAAATGTTTGATGTATAGATGGGATCCCTACCTTAAAGAGATCAATGCTGGGTGGATGCTAGTTTTATGCCATTTGTAATAAGATTTAAACAATGGTCTGGTCATAGTCGTTATGATTGGTTTGGATGATGTAAGCATCACTTATATAGAATGAATGGCTCATTCAATGGGAATTATGAGACGTGAAATAAATCTTGAAGCGTGGGATGGGAGTTAGTGAATATCTGAACACAAGGTAGAGGATGAGCGATAGACAAAAACTCAGAAAATCTCTAGAGGAAATAGTACGAGGTGAGCTGGGACAAATTTTAGGGCACTTGGATTTTTATTTTTCAGGATTTGAAGTATTGCCTACAGTGCCATATGTGATAAGAGTTTTGTGAATGTAATCTGGTCAAGTAGTTGGTTCTTTAGAGAAATAACTTTAAAAAATGGAAAAGTATGCATCTCGCTTCTATATGTAATTACATATGTTGAATGTACAATAGAAATCTAGCATGAGTTGTTTTTAAGTCCAAAATTAATTACCATCCTCTCTTTCCTAATAACACTGGCTCCAGTCAAGATTATAGCTTTTGTGGTCTTGGTATCTGATATTGGCAATAGAAGATCTCCGATTCTTGGCTTATTAACAAATTTTAAACCTTTAATAATATGGTAAATATAAATAATAGTATGTAACAAGCTTTATAAACCAGCTGTCATTTATGTCAACTCATTTGTTCAAGTGAAAGCAGTGAAAAATAAGCCCCCCAAAACTTTGGTCAGGGGTCCCGTGGTTTGGAACACCTCGAGAATCTTTTCTGATGCCTGCTCTGTCCTGCATTAGAAGGAGGAGTTGGTGCCAATGCTGCCCGGACCAGTGCCTGTACCAAGTGCTGCAGGGGCATGTGGCTGTGGTGGTTAGAATTCTGTCACCTAACTAAAGATAGAATTGATGACACTGGCCTAGGCGTGCATTATGCTGACCAAGTATAAAACAGGTAAGAGGGAAATGAGAAAGGGGGAAACCCTGACTCCTTTATTTGTGTTTTAGTGAGGCCAAGCTATCCAGCTTCATTTGAGTTACTCCGGGTGACCCAGGTTATTTCAAAGGCAGATAGAAAATTCCTAAATATCGTAGTCTGGGGTTCCCAGTAATGGGAATATCATAGCTTGTGCATACTTCGGAGATGAATGTGTCTCCCTTGGAAGGGCACATTTAGAGAAAGGAATCCATGTAGATACTGTCTTTGGGAGAAAATATTTACTGGAGATTTTAGAGATGTGATTCAGTGGGGCCAGTGTGTGCTTAAAAGAAAACTATACTATGTTAAACAAACTTGAGAATTCTCCCTGGAAAGATGCAATGAAGACAGTAAAAATACAGTACTTTAGAAGTACAGTAATAATTTTTAGCTTGTAAATTTGTCTTTTGGGGGAGGGCTTGTTTGAGACAGGAATTCACTATGCAGTTCAAGCTGGCCTTGAATTCATAGTGGTGATCTTCCTGCCTCTACCTCCTAAGTGCTGGCTAAATATTTCAAATGTGTTTCCATCCTAATTTTCACAATGTGGATGTTTCCTTTCAAGGCTGGGATGTATGTTTGAAAAATTTTCAGTTTAAGAAATGGATGATATTTAATTGATTGATAAAACACCATGTGAATTGGTTCTTAGGAATTCTTGTCATTGTGATATTAAGCCAGGATACTTATTCTAAACAGGTCATTAGAATAGCCAATGAAATGCCCAATTCAGATATTTAAATGTTTTTGTTTAGTCAATATGCATACTTAATGCAGGGAAATAGGTAAGTTTTCAGCTGAAAACTGAAAAGCACCATTTTGATAGAAGAGAACCCCTTTCCCTGCTTTTTAAAATAAACTAGCATATGTAGAAGGGTTTGTGAATTTTTTCAGTAGATCTGAATCTGTTACCTAATTTACATTCCAGCATTTTTGAAGGATATTATTTAAAATGATCACTGCAGTTTCAGACCCACCACCCTTTGAAGAGAGGCTGCGGAGAGTGGGGATTGCTCCGTGGCAGGGCTGTGTCATGTTCCCTCCCCGACCCTGGCAAGGATGACCTGGGACAGAGGTGTGACCACCTGCTGACAATTACAGCTTCATTCTTTTGGTGCCTTGTGAGGGTTCCATAGAAATCCACGGAAATCACCTGTAATTCTTGAAGGATCTGATAGCAATGAACACCAGACCCAAATCCTTGTCCTCTGGTGGCTTAGGTTCTAGTGAATTCTTTTCCTTCTAGTTCTTTTCTGAGTCTTTTTTACATTCAGGAAAACTAAAAGAAAGAAAGAGAAGCAAGCTGAGGGTCTCTCTTACAGAAAGGAGATAACTAGGTTTATTTCAAATATATTACAGTCAAGTAGGGCAGAAAGTTGAGAAATGAAAGGCAGAGGTTGGTTAGAAGAGAAAGCCAAACAATACAGGAGAACTAGAAGAGGAGATAGGTCTGGGGGGTGGAGGCGGTAGGGTGGGCTGGGGGTTAGTTTTTGAGTGCTTGTCACTACTGCCACTGGGCCTGTCCCACTCCGAGGAAGGGCTGAGCAGCTCAGCCTTTCTATCTTCGGTTTTTGAAGCTTCAAAAGCAGTGGGCTGCTTTTATTCCTGATGGAGGGTTTGCTGAGTGGATTGAGTCTGAAGGTGAAACAGGAAAAGTCCTCCTGTCTGGGATTTTGTGGGAGACTTTAATGTATCCAGATGTGTTGTCATCCAATGGTTTGGAATCTTTTTTCCTAGAACATACCAGAATGTTCCTTTATAGCTAAGAGAATGGTTTCAGGAACCCTAGCTGGATGCTCCTGGGGATCTCTCTCTCTCTAAAGATGGGGTTCTGTACCTCTTTTAGAAATCTTCCATTTTTTTCCTTGTTAAAAATCTGAAGAACTTCAGTTTTATTAATAAGTGTGTTACTTGTCAGTTTTATTAATAAGTGTGTTACTTGTCAGTTTTATTAACAGCTGTGTTACATGACAACATTCCAGCTAGTGGGCACCATCATTCCTACCAACAGTGTGCTGTTTCCACTCGCCTGTTACTGTGGCTGGTCTGGTTGAGGTGACATCAGAAGGTACAGCATCTGACTTTTTATATCTCATTAGCCTTAGGGTGGCCTTTCAGAGCTCCATAAAGTGACAGGCTCTCCAGATTCAACAGTTGGACTCCCAGGTGAGAATCCACACTGTGGAATTACTCAGGACTGGAGGTTTTTGTGTCACTTCTTAAGTGCTGGAGTAGGACTCTTGCTGCCTGTGTTGTTCTGGTCCTCGGGAAGAATCCAAAATTAAGTTGGCCAAGGACAGAAAGCAGTGTCGCTTGGATTCGGGCCAGAAGCCATCCTTAGTGACCATAGTCTTGGTTGAGGGCAGGTGTGCATGTTTGGGTACTTCAGAGTAGTTATGAAATCAGTTGTTTTGCTCCAGACTTGACAGTTCTTTTCTGTAGTATACTAGTTACGTGTTGCTCTGGGTGAGAATTTCATGGTCCACATCTTAGATCATATTTACATTTACTATCAGGTGACTAGAGGAGGGTAAACAAGTTTTCAAAATCAGTAGGGAGCCTGTGATTTCTAGTCTGCTCTTTGGCTTGTTTGAAAACCCATTAGCAGCCATTTCATTTCAATATGAAGGAGTCAAACTTCACATTAATTTTTTAAAAAAATGCACATTTTTATTGTGGGAGCATTTAAAACAGAATAGTTTAATGAATCTTCATATCCATTATCCAACTTAATGCTTAGCAGCATAGCCAACCCTCTGCTTTCCCTTTATCCAGTTCATTGTCCCAGAGCAAAGTGTTTCAAGTGTCACAGGATTCATCTGTGTTAACTATTGTTTTTTTTTTCATAAAAAACTGTGTTAACTATTGTTTTTTTTCATAAAAAACAAAAAGAATGCATCTAAAGATATTCTCAATGTAGCTGTCAAATACAGACTCTCTTTCATAAGTATAAAGATGATATCAGTATCATATCCTTCCAAATCAGTATAATTCCACAGCATTATTGTGTATCCAATATTCATATTTCCCCTACTGGAAGTAAATATAAAATAAAGACAAATACATAAATACTTGAATAGAACAAATAAGATTCACACACTGCAATCAGTTGATCTGTCCTTGGTGCTGTTGCTTGTTTGTAGGATTTAGCCCCATATTTTTGTTGAAGAAACTGTATTCTGTGCATGTACTTTTTACTCTGAATTATGCTGATTGCATTCCTGCGGTAATTAACATGTTCTTTCCCCTGCATTTCCTGTAAACTGTTGATTTAGAGGTTTGATCATATTCAATTTTTTTCTTTCTAAACAAGAGTACTGGATAAATGGTGTATTCTTCTGTTATTATTCTACCATCTCTATTTTTGATATATCTTTGGGTATTTTCAAAGATTTATATTTTTTGTTCTAATGGTTGAGCCAATCCTGCTAGCCTTCATGTAATATTCTGCTCTTTGGGGGGACTCTTTTCTATTGGTTTTTCGCTGTACAGATAGCATACCTATTTTCAAAATTTCCCCATCCTCCTTTCAAAATTTCCCCACACCATTTTTCCAAAGGGTGTACTAAAACTGGCCTGTCAGCTCACACAGCAGTTGTACACTTTCTCTACCATCCCTGCCATTTGGCCTTAATTCTGCAGGTAAATTTTTTGGGGTGGTACTGGGAAATGAATCCAGGCCCTTTGCACTGAGCCATGTCCCCAGCACTACCCTGTTTTATTTCTCATCATAGGACAGATTTTTGAGAAGTTGCCTTGGCTGGGCTTGAACCTGTGACACTCCTGCCTCACCTTCCCAAGTTACTGAGCTTACAGGTGTGCACTGCCTTTCCTATGTGGTCTCTTTTTTTTCTAAAGCTACTCCTGAGTCATGATGGCAGGTGCTTCCTGGATACTGGGCTCTCAGCAGCTTGTCTGTGGTATGTGAAGGTACTCCAGGTTCCCTATCAGATTGGCTGATAGGAAATCGTGGCCCTGTCTTATCTTTGCTCAGACATCATTAATGTTTTACTGTGTTGTCTTTTACCATGAAATGTTGTCAAAGTCTCAAGATAATCTAATTTTCCTTCTCCCACAGTAGACTTGATATTTTTGCTGAGATACCCATGGGAATGTTTTTTACCTTTGTTCTTTGAAGTCAGTGGTTTTATAGTATGACTGCTCTGGGTTGATTTTTTTTTTTTTGCCCCCCAGAGACATGATGTGTTGCTAAATATAAATAATTTCAAGTGTTATTTTCATTTCTACCACTAAAGATTTCCAAAGCATAGCATTTACTGTTTGTTCTATTTTTCATTTACTCCACAACTCCCATTATATGTATGTTCCATCTTATTTACCTGTCTTCTATAGCTATCATTTTCTAGCCATCATTTTAGTCCTTTTATAATTTGTTTTTGGAAATTTTAGTCTTCATTTTTCACTTAAGGGACTATTCATTTTTACTTGTTCTTGTGTTTTATTTATATATCACTTCTGAAATGATTTTCTTTAATTCTTAGTTTTTTTGTTATCACTTTAAAATCTCCATTTTCTCCAATCAACTCATTTCTGAGTTTTGAAAATTTTGACCGATGCTCTTCTCTATAGTGGCTTTCATTTTCTTAATTTCTTTTCATTCAATTTGAAACATTACATTTGAGATTTGTTTTGCATCTTTCTGGCCTGATTTAATCGCCTGTACTAGGAATGTATTTTTGTCTGGTTCTTCACTTTTCCTTAGAAGGTAACTATTTGGAATTCAATTGCGATTCTGTTATTTGCTATTTTCGTATAGTTTTAGGAGGTTGGGCCACTGTAGCTTTTCTAGCATCATGAATCTAGTGTACCCGCTTCCCTACTATTTTTTTCAATACTAAAGATTGAACCCAGGCAGGGCCTTCACCCTGGACTATATCCCCACCTCTTTAAAATTTTTTAAAATTAAAAAGAAATTATTAGTATGTGTTTGCAGTGCATAATGATTGAATTCATCCTGGGGAGCTGGTATGCATACAAACAGCTTTTATCTACCCCTCACTTCCCATGTGAAAAAGAGATAAATCAGTTTTAAAAAAAGTTTCACCTGCAACTTTTGTCTTGGGTTATTAGTTCATGGGGATCAAACTTCCCAGATTAGAAGATTTCCTAGCAGAACAGATGCACATGCATAATGGTCCTCTCTGTACTCACTAGTAAAATTGGAACCTACAATGTCCCCTTTCACTTTCTGTGGCCATTTTTAGGTACTTTCTAATGAGCACCCATTGATAATCCCTGTAGCTGGTAGTTTGGTTCCTAGTCTTCCTGCATAGAGTTTCTGGGACGGCTTATTCACCTAGTTTTGTTGTAGAGGTTGGCCATGGTTTTTGCTTCCACTCCATCCATTTTTGTAGTGGAGGACAGTCAACAACTGTGTTGTTACCTTGTGATCTGTATCATCTTCCCAGGTCTGTATTGACTTTTCACCATAAGATGTGTTAACTTTTGAATCTTCCAAATCCAGATCAAAGTAAAATGTTAAATCGTGGGGTAGTCGCCTTAAAAATTTTCTTTCAAAATAAGTTCCTAAAAGTTTGTGTCTGAAAACTGATTAGCATGGAAATGAATACTTCATGGCCACTTGACATTAGCCTTCTTAATTCTTGTTTATGACACGACATAGTGGTTGAAATGGTCTGAGTACCCAGAAGCTCATTGGTAAGTTGTTGTTTTGGAGGAAAATTTGTAAGATGTGACTTTTTTTGTTATTATTTGTTAGGCATAAGATGCCTTGAGTTCTGAAGGAGGAAGTGCAATTTTATGGTTCTGAAAGTATTAAACCACATATGTACTTTTAATACTGTCAAGTATAGTAATATCATTACTTGATTAGGTACGTTTTTCTCTCCCCCCTCCTGTGAAAAATTTACATATCTCTAATTATAGGTATTTGGAAAAAAAATGCTGCTAAGGCTTGAGATAATATTAATTTAGATTTCCAAAAATACTAAATTTCCTTCCTCCAATGTGAGTCTTCCCATTGGCCATCGATTTAAAGTACCATCCTAAAAGGTTATAATTTTAGAACTGCCCTTTTTTTACCCTCACTTTTCAATATGGTCATTACTCTAAAGACATAGAAGGAAGAAGTAAAAGTTTCTCAATGGAAATATTGGAAGTGTTTATTATTTTTAGTAGTTGTAGAAATCAGAGGAAGATTGTTTTCAGACATTTCCTCTTATTTTCTGCAAAGTGATGGGGAAGAGATCATTTTGCACACAAGGCCGGTTATTAAGAATTCTTTATAAAAGGGAAACAGGATTACTGTATTGCTCTAAGTGAATGTCACCCCAGAAAAATTAAGAGAAGAGCAAACACTCATTAAGCAAATTGACCAGCAAGTGTTTTGATGAATGTTGAAACAAATTTGAATAAACCAATTTTGTCCATTAGTGTGCTTTTAAACCAATGTGATTGTTTTGGTGTAATTTTCTATTTTGTTTATTCAAATGTAGAATGGCTGAAGCATTAACTATTGCAGCAATTATCTGATTAGCAATTTAGAAAATTGGTGAGTGGTATCTGCTCCTCACCAAGGGCTGTGTGGTACGCACTTGTGCCGTAAAGCATGGACTGAATAAGGAAACACCTGTACTCTTTGCTGCTTGTCAGCAACTGCAAGTGGGGCTCAATAGCCCTCCACCACTACCACCATGAGGTAGCATGGGCTGTGGACCTGAGTGCTGGGCCTGAGGCTTCCTGCACCAGATTGCAGTCTGATGTGCTGCAGAAGTTATCTTTGCCACCCAGTGTCACCATTCTGGAGTCCTGTAGCTGTGACTCGTGCATTCTGCAACATTTCCCACTTTGAAAGCTTAGGAATTTGAGAAATCTGTGCCTGACTGGCTGCCAAGGCTTGTCAGGGGGACCCAGCCGAGGCCGATTTCTAGGTGTAAAAGGCAGGCAGATCCGTTCACTCAAGAAAATCTGTTTTTACAGGTTTGCTTTGAGTTCCAAGACACAGATCTTAGTACAGTTTCTTGTTGCACTAATGCCCCGAGTTTGGGTTTCATCCACTAGCTGTCTGCCTTGTGGGGCAGGGGTCATCAGTTCTCATGTGTCATCTGAACCCACAGCATTAGCAGTTCTGGCACCTGGTAGAGAGGCCAACTCCTTGCCTGCTGCGCTAAAAACTCTTGAGTGGCACCCAGAAATCTGCTTTATTTAATAAGCCCTCCAGAGGAGTCCCCTGACGGCAAGAGTTTGAGAACCAATACTCAAGGTGGTGGAATGATGGGGCTTTTCACAGCACCAGGCCAGTAGCCTCTTGATTCCTTTAGGGTCAGATGAAACTCTCAGTTCTTCTGTGGGACTAAGAGAGGTGTTTCAGTTAGTCTGGACAGGAAAACAGACAACTGCAGTACTGCCGGACAGCACTAAGGGTTCCAGAAATGTATACATAAAGAGGAAAAGGATGGGAGGTTTCTCTAGAGATGAAGCTTAAAAGGACAAATGTGGTTGTCACCCACCTCAGTCACAACCTTTGAATAACATTCAGCTCTTAGAATGAGATGTATCTATGTGGATCCCTTTGAAGTCTGCCGGTTTCCTCTATGTACAACACGCCTTGCGCCATTCTTTGCTTTCACAGCTCCCTTTGCTCCATAAAGGTGTCCAGCTTCCTGTCCTGTGTCCAGTGGGAAGGGCACTGGATTTATTCTGGCCTGGCATACCTTGGAGTCCAGTTCCTGAGTCACCCTTACAATCCTCTTTGACCTGCCAGGTTGGGTCAGTTCAGCTTTTACTGTGCAGCTTACTCTTTTGCACTCATCATATTATAATTATATAATTGTATAATTGTTGGTCTTTCTCACCCTGGAGCTGAATAGAAACTCCATAGGTGAGGGTGGGGAGGTCTGAACTTGTTCACTGCTTTCCAGTGATCCAGTATATAGCAAGTCTTCAGTGTGTATTTTTAGATGAATGAATAAATGAATGAGTGAATGAATGAATAAAAGAAAGAACAAACCGTGGAGGTGGGTGAATCCTCACTTACATTTCAAGGAGACATAGGCTGGTTAGTGTATCCAGTTTTCATAGAGGCATCACCTAATGAGTTCTAGGAAGGTCATCCAATCCTGCCACTGAAAGTGTGAGTCCCTGGCACCATGGCAGTGACATTTCATGATTTGGTCCTAAATGTGGGTCTGGCTTTAGTGCACCTGAGAGATGACCTTCTTGAGTATTAGCATTGCAGCAATATGGTAGATGGAGGAGTCCTCTTTTTTCAAGATAGTCATAGCATGTGAATCAGAAGCCTGAAGCCCCAGTAGTAAAGGCAGAGATGGGGGGAGTATGTGGGGAAATGATTGACCCATCTTTCCTGGGGCTTCGAGAATCACTGCCATCTTTGCTCACAGGTAATCCTATGTTTTTGGCAGACATTTCAAATCTAGTTAATAGAAGAGAGATCTGCCTGTTGTGTAGTCAGTTTGCCTTGGTCTGGCAAATGCTAAACTTGCACTTATATTCTGGAAGGTGAACTGCTTCCCAGGATAGCACACAGCTCCCAAAGTGCAGTCATTTGTCTGAAATAAAAAACTCATGGCATTTGATATAGAAAGAACATGCGTGTATGTCATTCATAAAAATGCATATGTAAAGGGTACTGGCTTACAGATATTTTTAAAGGTACTTCAATATGCTTATAGAATCCTGCTTTTGATAGAAAAACTGGTGATGTGTTATTTGCCAAATTAATTGTGTCTGTTTTAAAATACTCTCATAATTACTGCAAACCAGGTTAAATAAATTGTAATAAAACAGTGAATTGGGGAATAAAAGTCATAAACACAATTTTTTAAGAATTATGTCAGAATAACGACAATCTGCTGATCTGGCTAAGAAGAATTCAGAACACAAAGAAGTGTACCTTTGTGTTTTGGTACCTACCCTGACTAATAATATATCTTCATCAGATGCCATTTTCTCCTTATAACCTCAGTGCATTCTGTCCCCTTGTCCCCTCCTCCTTCCTTCTTGAGTGCCAGGGAGGTTGTTTCCCAGATGCTTTTCTGGTGCTTCACAGGACTGTGTCCTCCTGTCCTCTGCTGCCATCATAGGCGGTGATCCCAGCAGTACTAAAAGGGTTGCTCAAGGAGCGTAACATTCTTAAAGGATTTAGAGGTGATGTGAGGATTCTGAGCTGTGTTAGCCTCAGTTCATAGATGTCATGTCTGCATTCCCAAAACTTGGCGTTGCTTGGATTGGAATTCCCTGCTCCTCTGGCTTCCAGCCCACACCTGATGCATTGTATTCCTGTTCACTTGCTTGCTCAAGCTTAATGAAACACCATCATGTGCAGCCTCAGATCTTGCCTCTAGACGTGAAAGTACTGTTAAATAAAGTTGCAAAGCTGGATCTACCTTTTTAAAAGCTCCTTTCTGGAAAATTATTTCAACCTTACAAAAAAGTTGCAAGGACTCCCAGACACTACTTGTTAACATTTTGATATTTTGCTTTGTCTATTTCTATGTTATTTTTTTTCTGAACCTTTTGAGTAATTTGCTAACTTGGTCTCTACTTCTCGTGCCCCCTTTGAGGACCTGAAAAAGGGCCACCCAGGGAGAATCCCCTGCCCTTGACCCGAGGTACTGTCTTTTTCTATCCTGGGGCTTTTCTGCATTAAGCATGGTGCTCTGAGTTGCTCTCTGGTGAGCTGGTTACCTGTGCTTGAGTCCTTTCATTTCAGTTCAGACTCTAAAATGTACTCATCGTCTTCTGGAAATCTCTTTAACACCTAAAAAAACAGATTCTCTTCTTTGGCAGAATAGTACAAAAGCAGATAGAAAGGGGCTTCTTGCAGTTTCTCATATTCTGAACAAAAGAAAGGAAGGAAATTCACCCTGGCTTGTTATCCACAACTGCAGGTAAACTGTTTTCCTCCTAGTAGTGCAAGTCTGTCTGCAGAAGAGTTATCGATACCAGTGCCCCTTTCTCCAGCAACTGCCTCAGATAAAATTCCTTTTAGAAAAAAAGTACCAGGGGCTGGAACTGGAGCTCAGTGGTATAGCACTTGCCTAGCATGCTCCAGGCCCTAGGTTTGATCACCAGCACCACACACACACACACACACACACACACACACAGTGCTTTTGTTTCTACTTCCTTTGGTATAAGACAGCCCTGTGGCTATAAGATGACATTTTGAAAGTGGAAGCAGAAGGAAAAACTGTTGTGCCCGCAGTGTGTGGTATAGAGGGAAGGTGCAATTTTCCTTATCTGACAGGCCCATTAAAAGTGGAATTTTAGAGTATATTCACCAGTAAAATGTATAGATTTGCCCATTATGATGGAAATTAGCATAATTATCTATTTAAGGCAAGTACAATTCCTGGCATTTTTCAGAGCTTGAAAGTCAAAGAGGTTTTTCTAAAGTAAGTATCTAGTTGAAGATGGGGTTTAAAAATTGCCTCAGGGAAATGATCCAGATGTCAAGATGAATGGAAAATAAAACGTGGCATTGACATACAATGGGATAACACTCAGCCTTAAAGAGGAAGAAAATTCTGACATATGACAATGTGAGCCTTGAGATATCGCGTTGAGTTAAATGAGTGAGACACAAAGAAAAACAGTATTCTGTTTACATCAGGTACTAAGAAAAGTCAAAACCTGGAAGCAAAGTAGAATCTTGTTGAACATGGGTTAGAGGAGGGAATAGGGGGTAATAACCTAACACATATTAGCGTTTCTGTTTGAGGCCATGAAAAATTGTGGAAATGGATGATGGTAGTAGTGATGGTTGTGCAACAGTGTGAGCTAATGTCACTTCACTGGACACTTAAAAATAGTTAAAATGGTAAGTTATATATTATGCATACTATGTTTTTTTAAATGTCCCAGTTACACATGTATGCATTGGTATGCATATATGCGTACACATATACATGTGAGTGTGATATTAACTAGCTCCTCACTTACTAATGTTGCATTAGAATTAAATGCTGTGGAATTAGAACTAGAGTTTGAGTGCCCCCTTTTTATTTCTTAAGGTCTTCATGTCACCATCACCTCATGTCGCTTCCTGCAGGAATTGGCACTTTGCAGAATTCTGTTTGCTAAAGGGAAGGAAAGGCAGATTAGTCAATGAATACTGGAGCCCTTGTGCTGCACATCTGCCCTGCTTGCACGGGGCAGCACCAGCAGGAAGGTTCTGTGCTCTGTCCTGGCCCCCGCAGAATCACAGGAGATCCAGCTGCCCCGTCTGCAGATCCTGCAGCCAGGAGCATCTGCTGGGAGGGAGCAGGGCTCTCTGTGCTTGCTGCAGCTCTGGGGTCAAGCTGGCCGGTGACTAGTGCGGCTGACCTTTGCCATGCTCTTCTTGACCTATTCTTTTCTGCTTTGTTCTTAGTTGTTCTTTAAGTTAAGGAAGTTAATGTTGAAAGAAATGAACCCCTGCCTACCCACCAAGCTTCACAGATGGCCAGGGCTTCGTTCTGATATTTATTGAATCGAGTCCTTAGTGTTTCTTATCTGGTTCACATTTCAAGAAGTGCTTTCCGGAAATCAAAACATGGAAGTCTATATATTTACAAGAGAAGTTGTACTAGGAAATCAAAACATGGAAGTCTATATATTTACAAGAGAAGTTGTACTAGACTTTTGGGGAAAATCATGCTGAGAATGAAAAGTTCCTCCTTTCTGTTCGGGGATGTAGCCTCACATGTACTGGTCAAATCCAGACCTTAACTCCCCAAAGACTCACTTCATAATGGCCCCGAAGAAGGTTTCCTCCTGTTAGATATCTTCATCTCAGATCAGGACGGGAAGTCCTACTTCCTCAAATACTGAGTTGTATTTTTCTTAGGATGAGTAGATAGGGAGGGGGAGAGTATATTGAGCATTCCTAGGAAAACCTTTATTGCTGCTAATACACAAATTTCTAGAAGAGGTTCTGCAAAATAATGAGCTTATTCCTCCGAGTGTTAAATGATTCACGCGTCTTCAAGTAGTTATGGACTTGATAAGATGTAACAGCCATTGATCAAATTCTATCTTTAGTTTATTATTCTGTGTCCAAACAGCAAAGTGAAAACAAAGAAAGTGATTACTTATATTATTTATGTTTTTCGTATAAGCATCACTGCATTTCACTCTGGACTCAAACATTTGAGTATTTTATTAGGGATTTCTTTAGCAGACCCTAGAATTTCAGAGCTTTAGGTACATCAGATGACCTCTTTAACATTTCAGATGAGGCAGCTGAGGCCTAAAGAACCTCATCTCCATAACCAACTTTTTAGTCCTGAACTTCTGTGGCACTTTCAGTGCATTTTTCCCTTTACTCTTTTTTAATAATTGCTTGAGGAGAGTTACGGTTTTTCCTAAAATCTTCTTATATTAAACATCATAGTGAACAACCAACATTTAAGTTTTGCTCACGTCTTCCAACCTGAGAGAAGCTTTGATGGATGGCACAACTTTATAAGGCCCCCATAGGAAATCACTGCAGCCAACTGTGCTCTTAAGTTAATTTCCTTGGAAGCAGCAGAGCATCTGACATCTCTTTGATCTTGAGTGTGCTTTTCCAAAAGCATAAGGAACCCAAGGGCATCTTCTTGGGCCACCAGATGGCACACTTGTAAGTTGAAACCTAGCAGAGAAGGAATAAGTTGGGGGTACCACTAAGGCAAAACCCCTAGCCGGCCATGCGAGGAATCCAAGTGGGGAAATACTTCATACTAGAAAATGAAATCTGCCTAATTTGCCCAGGGATCACAAAAAAATAAAGCAGAAAATGCAAATATTACAGGAAAGGTATGATTGGCACAGGTGATTTATTACCGCCAGGTTTGTCCATGTGGTTAAAACAGAAAATAAAGAGGCTGATGTGGCCCTAAGGAGGAAATAGCTCTCAGTAGCAGAGGCAGGAAGGGCCCAAACCACAGGCGGATCCACCCTGCTGAAAGCCCACACACCGATGCGTAGGTAGGGAGGTGGGTCAGAGTAGTGCTCGCAAGAGCAGGGGGACCCGTGTTTGCAGTGCGGCTCCCTCTCTGGCACTGGGGAACCTGGGAATGAGGTTGCCACTCTCCTGACCCTGCCAGTGGAGGTCGAGGCTGTCCTCCTCCTATGTATTACTACTGGAGTTCCAGAGTACAAACCCTATGCCCAGACATCCTGGTGTGACTGTCACAATTAGAACTAGGATGCCAGCATTTGTATTTTTAAAGCTTAGCTAGTGATTCTTGTGTGCAGCCAGGGATGAGAGACGAGGTAGATAACTACCTTCCTCCTTACTGTAAGCGGCCAAGTCTGCAGGCTGAAGACACTGGGGCTGGTTCTCTGTCCTTTCATTCTGTCTTACCTGCTGCCATGTCTTTAGCTATCCCAGTGACCATCTAGAAGGCTCTCTGCCTCATCTGGTCTGGTCCTTGTTCTTCTTTACCAGTGGATCACTGTCATGTTCTTCTTCCTTCATCCACTTCAGGCCCTGTCATTCCTTTCTTTCTCTGCTTTCTCTGTTCCTTCCTGGGTAAATTCATGGACACCCTGGGTCACCACCCATTGTGTGGAGTGAGATTCCAGAGTGTGTCCTAGCCCTTGCCCTTCCCCAACCCAATTTCCAGGACTGTGTAGCTGCCACTTGCTGGTCCAAATGCCCCTAAATCTGATTTTCCTCCCCTGACCTGCTGGTACCCCACCTCCCCACCATGGAAACCAAAAACAGGGTTGGCTTGTTCTGTGCCTCATCACTGACCAGGGCCAGTCCACCCCGAGGCCCTCTGCTTACCTGGAAACCCCCATCTCCTCCTTGCTTTTCCTGCTGTAGCTGGCTCAGGCTCCCAGCTGCTCTAGTCTGGATCACTCCTTGGCAGTAGCTGACCTTGTGTCCTGTACTCTTCCCCTTGGGACTGTGGGGCCTTGCTACCTTTTTGATGGCCAAGGAGGAACCACAGTGCTTCCTGCCCTCCATAGCTCTCTGGCCTTGCATCTCCAGCAGTTCTGTATGATTGCATGACTGCTAAGCCCTCACTTTACTGGTTCCTCTGTGACATTTGCTCTAGTGCCACTTCCTATCTAATGGACACTTCCTAACCTTCCTTTAGCCAGGCCAGGCCACAGATGGCTTTCAATTTGAGCTCTAGGAGTCCTTTTTCCCAGCTCTTCTCTGTCCATCTCCTACTCTCATAGCCGAGTTTTCCTTAGTTCAGGTAGCCCTTGCTTCGTGACGAGGTAATGTTTCTGCCTGTCTTAAACAGGCTCTGAAAACATGTTAACCTACATTTGGGCAAAGTCATCTCCACTGACTTGCTCCACTGATGAAAGAGTAACAGGTTTTAGCAAAAATGGCTTTTTTTTTTAAAGGTCCCTGACTGTTTTGAATGAAAACACAAATCCTGCTTTTAATGAGTAACATGTTGTTAAAGGCCCAGGGGTTTATTTGTCATTTGTCCCTGTGGTGGTCTCTTTGTCAGTCTAACACAAAGCCTATGTGATACTAAAGTGTCACATAGCTCTCGTACAGCTGAGCCAGTGCAAGGATCTATATCCTACTGCAAATTCCTTGCACTGGAAAAGGTAAAAATTCAAAATTTGCTGAAATACAGTTACTGAATATGGCTCACTCTTTTCACTATCCTAAAGGTGAAAAATCCCAAGTTGAACCCGTGTAAGTTTGGATGCTAGTTCTTTATCCAGTGTTTTTGCCTGCCTTTGCTTCATTGTATGGTAATTATCCCTGTGACTATCTCCCTTTTGGGCTGTGAGCCCCTCTTTGTATTCACAGCTCAAATGGTAGGAGCTCCATTGCCTTTTTATCTATGAAGATGTGTTTCAAAAGTGTTTGCTTTGTTACTGACCCAGCTTTGTTTGCCTTTAATTATGGATACTCTAACTTTAGCTTTAGTATACCGGTCTTTCAGTCCTTTCTGTCAATTGCTTTGTCATCTTTAGACTAATCTTGAAATGTACTTAAGGATTTGCATTGAAAGAAAAAAACATGCTGCAAAGAAGTCTTCATTATTGTATGAGCTTTCAAATAACTGATCATATTACAGTGGTATATCACTATTGCCTACACTGGCTCAGATATTGAAGCAGATTTTGCACAATCACTGAATAACCCATACCTAAGAGAATACCAAAATCTGGCATGTAAGTAGAAAATGTCTTTAATTTTAAAAGCTAAATAGAAATTTGCCCTACACGAAGAAATAATATTTTTGGACTCTGGATATAGGAGAATTGCAGTCAGAGACTTAAAAGACAGTGAGATTATGTCAGTTACTTATTATTTATCTCATGTCTACACCTGTGTAGATTTTCATGATGAATTCTACCCAGATAAGTACTTTCATTTCTGTATTACTGGATTAAAGATACACTTGAACTCTCTTATCCAGAACATCCTTTGGAAACAGAATGTTGAAGACCTGTGTGAAGCCCTTTAGGGGTTTTCTCACACTGGCCCATAAATCCGCGTTGAAAGGTCAGAGGTCCTAGGGGTTTGGATGTCTGTAGTCGTATTTGATTTCCTTGAAAACACGTACTTTCTGCCCCCAAAAGTGCATTTGATTTTATGTCGTGTTTTATAATAAGTAAAATGATGTAAAACAGTATTTGAGATTGTTTGCTGCCAAGTGAAACTGACCTTCAAGTCAAGTTCATAAGCAGATTGCCAAGACTGGGGGAGCAGTGCGGTGCAGGGTGGTGACCCGTTCTGCATCCTCCTCCTGTCTGCAGCTCTGTATTGACTCTAGGCCGTCATCCCTTCCCAGTGTACTTCTTGAGCTCCTGCTGTGTTCCTGGCGCTCTGGGAGGCAGAGACCACAGAGACAGACACAGAGCTTGCTTTGGATTTTGAGAGGCACCGTTTGGAGGGTGAAGGTGGAGGAGGGTTCTCCTAGGACTAGCTTTCACCTCATCACTGTGGACCTCCCTACCAGGACCTCTGCTCCTTTCCTTGAGTGCACCCTCCCCCACACCCTGCTCCTAGCCTTCCTAAGTCTTTCTGGACAGCATTCTGGTTGCTTCCCTAGGGTCTTCTGGCATGTTCGTCACCTCTCCAGTGTTTGTTTCATTTTCATTGTTTTCCTGCACAGGGCTATGGGGTTATCTTATCTGCACTTAGTTCTACTGTTGCAGCAGGCCTGCGTTGACAGGAAGATTTTAATACTGAGGGTGGTATGTGCTGTCCATGGTGGAATGTGGATGGCTCCATGTGTGGGTGACTTGGTGATGCCCTCCAGCCTTCCTGCCAACCGGACAAGAGCAGTATGTGCCTTTCCCTGAGCTCTTACTCCTCCTCCCTGTTTTAGTCTATTTCCAGTATCATCTCTTTGTTTTTTAAACCCTCCAGGGTGTTGTGGGCAATTACTAAGATTCTTCCATCTTGGTTTTTATCCACTGTGTTCCTATGGGGATATAAAAGTATGTCAGAAACAATTTGCCATACAAGTCATTAGCTTTTTTATTATGAGTTGTGGTTAAACAGTACGTGAGTTCAAGAGTAGCTGAACTACAACATAGAAGTTCTGGCTTTGTTGAAGTTGTTTTGCTCTACTTCCCCAAAATCAGTATCAGCCTCTCTCCCTCAGCCATTATTTTACCTGTTTCCTTATATTTGTATTCAAAGGAAGAAAAGTTTTGAAATGACTTCTTTGTTTTCACACCAGTTTTAAGTCCAGGCCTTTTAACTCTAGACACTCGTGCAGGGAGCAGTGATTTGGCCATGATTGTTACCATGAGTCACTACCACTGTAGCAGATGTGACACCTCGTTCTCAGGCAGTAGGGTGCCTTGCCCAGCTCCCCCAGCCCAGAACAGCAGGCTGGCCTCTTGACTACTTTGTTAAATTGACACACTGCAAAAAAATACAAATATGTCTTGGTTTTTTTTTGGGGGGGGGTATGGGGAATTGAACTCAGGACCTCACATTTGCCAGGCAGGCACTGTGCTGCTGAGCTATACTGTTGGCCATGTCTTAAGTATTGAATTTTGATTAAAAAACCAAAGGATAGACGCCAGGCATAGAGATAGAGAGCTAAAGCCTTTTTAAAAATTTGATTATTATTTTTTGCTTTGGGTTGATTGACAGCCATCAGGAGAGTTCTGAATTGCCATCTTGGCCATGTGCCACAGCCAGAGTGCAAGATCTGTAGTTTATAATTTAAGTTTTCTTAAGTGCAGTCTTCAGGAACAGCCAAGTGCCAAATTTCTCTAGAATTTTGTTAAATGGAGCCCTCCCTGCCAAACCTTCTAATGTTTCACTCACTCTGGATTCTACAGTAGAATTTTATAGTGGTGTCAACCATTTAGCCTTAGTCAGACCTTAGCTCCTCCCCACTCATTTCTTTTTATTGATTTGCATAGTGTATACTTTCTACGTGCCATTTATGAGTAGCATATCAAGCTCAACTTGCATTAACAGGTTTGGGAATAAAACCTGGTATAAGAGGAAAGATGTGACTCACATCCTTCCTTGGCCTTGAAGTTTAAGACTGAGAGCTTCCAGGTCCTTCCATTCTAAGTTAGGAATTCTATCAGTGCCTGCTTGGTATAAGGTGTTGTGGAAGGAAGATGTGGTTTGTGCCCTCAAGCACAGCTATATGGGACAACTAAAAATAATCACAGGTTATACAAATAATGTTTTATTTATTTATTTATTTCTGTAACAGGAGATAGTTTGTTTTCACTTCTAAATCCAAAGGTTAAATTTAGCAGAATTGTAAAAACGGAATCCCACTTAGTCTGAAGAATACTAACATTTAATCCTGTTAGCAAAGTCCAGGAATGGAAACTTGCAATTAAAACAGTGAGCAAGCCACACGTTTAGGTAATATTTCTTATAAAGTCTTAAAACATATGATACAGGCCCTAAGTTTTCAGAGTCACATATGCTTATTAACACATGTTCGGAAACCTGGTAGGTGATGACATCAGTTCTGAATTAATTTTTAATTAAAAAACAAAAAACAGCTAATTGAGCTTTATACTTTTTCTGTGCTCCTACAGCTTTCTTTCACCTCATTTTAATGTTGATCTTCATTTTATGCTGTTTTCAGTATTCCTCAAGAACTCTTCAAACGGTAGTCCTCTATCTGATCTAAGGTCTTATTAGATGAGTTTTAACTAGACTGAGTGTCACCTTCAGATTTAACGTCTTCACTGGTCCCACTGACCTGATTCTTAGGATCACTTTCCTTTGATTCAGTTTGTGTCTTCACTCTGTTTTTCCTCAACTCCTGGACTTCACACTACTTTTTTTTTCCCCCTCAGATCCCCTCTTTTCTGCTTTCTCCTTGGATTCTATCTTGTTCTCTGTCCCAACTTTTGCTCCTCTGTTTTTTTATATAACTTTTGCTCCCTGCTTTTTGACCTGTTTCAATCCCAACTGCGAGATCTATGTTTTCTTTGTGATCTGTCATGGCTTCTGCTTCTCTGCGGATTTCTACTTCTGCTTTGCCTTCTTTCCCTACTTACTGGTCTTCTGTGGTCTGGAGACCTGCTGCATCTCCGGTCAGATGCTCAGCTTGAATGTCTGCTTCATGAACAACTTCTGTCTTCTTTCTCTATCACGAATTCGTTCTTTCTCTCTTTTCTCCTCTTCTCTTCGTCTTTTTCTTTCTCTTTCTTCCCTTTCTCTCTCCTGTTCTTTTTCTCTTTTTTGATTCTCATCTTTTAGATGCTTATCCTGATGAGGTTCTTCAGTTCTTTTTCTTTTCTTTGAATTCTTCTACAGTAGCTCTAATTTTGGCTTAGCCCATGTATTGTTTTCCCATCAAATGATCATCTACCCAGGACTGGGCATCTCCTACTATCAATAAGGCTCTACACACTTTATAAATTTCCATTTGTTTTTCTTGGATAACAAAACTTTCAATAGTTGAGGTTGTGGATCTAAGCAATTCTTTCTTCTTTTAGTTGTTCAGCTAATTTCATCATTCCCTGGCCTTCTTCTGCCTTTCCTTCAGGTACTAATTCTTTAATCTGCTGCAGAAGCACATCAGTTTTATCTGTTAGAACCTGAATTTTTCCCTCATTTTTGCCTGTTGGGCCAGCTGCCCCAGAGGACTGCTGGTTTTGAGATAATGCCAAGCATGGCCTCATCTGATTTTGTGTTCTGCTTCTTCAAGTAAACTGTAAGTATCGCAAAAACTCTCTCATAGCCAACGTTCATGAAACGGCAAGTCTTTTCATATTATTTTCTTAAATTTTCATAATGAATTTTTCACATGGACGCTCCTGCGGTTCCACAGCCCCTTGCTGCACTTCTTAACCCGGGGCCAGGTTTCGGTCTCGGCAGCATAAACCTCTGTGACACAGTTGCCCACCCCTTCAGCCCTCCCTCAGGCCTAAGAGCCTTATCCACAGATGAGCCAACCAGACAAAATGGCCGCAGTACAGAGGCTTCCCAACTGCCCCAGACATGCCCAGGTCCTTGAGGTTCTGGCTGCTGGGCTGCTGTGGCACGGAGGCAGGGCCTCCTGACCAGCCCTGACTCCACAAATAATGTTTTAATGTAAGTTAAAACATCTCTGGAGGAGTTATAGAGGCTTCTCTGGAGTTGGGACCAGTCAGATGTGAAAGAGTCAGGGCGACTGGGGAGGGTTTCAGGCTTTAGGCCTTGAAAAATTGTTGAGTTTAAAAGAATTATGGCGATATAATCCCAGTACTTGGGAGGCTGAGGCAGAAGGATCATCATGAGTTCAGTGCCAGCCTGGGCTACATAGTGAGTTCAACACCAACCTGATCTATGTATCAAGACCTTATTTAAAAAAGAAAATGATTTGTGATAGAATGTACAATACTGAATTAAGTATATTTATGACATTGTACAACTGTCATTGCTATCCATTTTTGGAATTTTTCACCATCCCAAACAGAAATGCCACCCATTAAGCACTAACTCTCTGCCCCTTAGCCCCAGTTAGATCAATTCTACTTTTGCCTCTGTGAACTAACCCTCTTCTAGGTAGCTGTATACACAGGACCAGTCAGTATTCTTGTCTGCTTGCTCTACTTAGCACAATAGTTGCTAGATTCTTCTGTGTTGCAGTGTGTATCAGTATTTTATTTCTCTGTATGTCTCCTTCATACTGCATTGCATGTGGTGATCACCTTTGACTTACCCATTTCTCTGCTGACGGATATCTGGGTTTATGGCCACTTTCTGGTTATTGTCAGTAGTGCTGCTATCAATGTTGGTACCCAAGTATCTGAGTCCCTTGAATTCTTGAGTATAGTTTAACTTTATACACATAATAGGGAGATACTACAAGTCCCTGAAGAATCTGTGAGCAACAGACATGTGGACATTGCTTTATAAAGTCTTAATGTCGTTGACTGTTCATAAGTACGTCCCTTGGTTGAAGGACTCTCTTTCTGTTCTTGGTGAACAAAGACTGTCTTGGAGGCTCAACACTTAGCAGGGTACCAGGGATAAGTACTTGCTGAACATACCTGGATTTCCTAGTCAAGTGTTCCTTATAGGAGTCTGTCCCTACAGTGGCTGTGTGGAGGGTTTTGTCATGTAATTTTCTGTTAACATATATTTGGGGAACAGAAATAACTGGGCTTTTTTTGTACTGGAGACTGAGCCCTCAGGGCCTTTGTACTAAGCTATTCTGGGCTTTTAAAAAATTTTTAAAACAAGGACTTGCTAATTCACTAAATTGCCCAGGTTTGGCTCTAGCTTCTGATCCTTCTGCCTCAGTTTCCCAGAGTACTGGGATTGCAGGTGTGTAGCGTTATGCATGACTGAAAACAGCTTTTAACCAAACGTGGCTAAACGTAATGAAGAGAATACATTTACTAACACAAAAATTCTTAAGGGGTAAAAATACAATTGGACAAACATTTGTTGGGGACTTGCTATGCGTCAGATACAATTCTTCTGCCTCCTGTTCCTCTTTCTTCTTCCTCTTCCTCTGATGGGAAGGGGTCTGAGACAGTCTTGCCATGTAGCTCATGCTGGCCTTGAATTCACTGTATAGTCCAGGCTGGCCTCGAATTTGTAGCAATCCTCCTGCCTCAGCTTCCTGAGTGCTGGGAATACAGGCATGCACCACCATGTCTGGAAAGATCCATTTCTCAATGTATAATTTCACAGCACTTTCAAAGATCAGTTGATTTACTTTTTGAAAGATGTTCCGTAAGTGTGAATCAATCAGTCAATCTGTCTCCTTCCCTTTCATTAATCGCTACATTTATCCTAATTGTGAGAACTTTATAACAACATTTAAGATAATTTGGAAACAAGGGAATACACATTACAGAGTCCCATCCTAATAAAATTATCTTTATTTTATAGTATAAGTTTGAAGGTTGAACTTAACAGTTTTGAAAATAAAACCTTGAATTATTTTACTACTAGATAAAACTCGGTGAACTAGGTGGATAAACTACGATGAACTAAACTGGATGAACTAGGTCCACTGTTGAGTGTCAGGACAGTAGTAGGTGGTGTGGCTGGTGGTGTCGGAAGGATTTAGGGAGGGCCGGTCATCATGACCCAGAGGGTTCAGGGAGCCACATCCACGGAGAGGCTGGCCTTCCACAGTGCTGTCCTCGCGATTGGAAGGGGGGTGATGGAGAACATGTGTCTTGAGGGTGCAGCGAGAGAGATGGCCATGGCAGGCAGGGGTGAAGAACGCTCTCAGGACTCTTAGCTGGTCGGGCTAGGAGAGGCAGGCTGGGTCTGAGGAAAACAGCTGTGGAGGAATCCCATGAAGTGCTTTTCAAGCCATCCACCAGGCCAGTGTTTGCTGCTGCCACTGTTGTATCTGTTACAGGCTTTGATGCTGGTGCAGAGTAGTTAAACAGGAGATCGGGGCTTGTGGATCTCAAGGTTAGGAGGAGGGCTGCAGGGAAGTGCTTGAGGTGGGTTGTTCTCTCCCTGGGAGACGGGAAGGCTTGTCTGGGTAAGGCAGCAGGAGGAAAGGAGCCTGGGATATGCATACCTTTAACTCTGGCTCCCTAGGAAAGAGGGCCAGAGTTTGCTGTTGTAGGAAGAAGTGGGCCAGGAGTGTGTGAGCCAACCTGGGAGCCCTTCACAGAAACAGGAAATGGGTGAGTCCAAGCTGATTTGTGGGGCTGATGAGAGGTTCTGTTTCTAGAATAAGTTGTGCAGCATGTGTGTTATATTCACTGTGTGCCCAAGCAAGTTCTAGTGCTTTGCACAAAAGCCTTATAAAATAGGGGCTGCTACCACCCTCACTTTTACATGGAGAACCTAGGACAAAATCGAGTAGTCACTTGGCCCAGGATTAGTAAGGGGCACACAGCCAGGATGCAAATCTAGACAGTCTTAATTTGAGAACCACACACACTTGGTCTGCTAAAATGTTCTACCTGTGTATATCCTGCGTGCATGGTAAGATCAACTCATGAGAAAATTGAATGATTGAAATTATTGCAATATAAATCCTTTGAGAACTTCTGGATCAAATTTATTAACAATATCATGAGCAGACTCAGTCTGAACTGCTCCTTTGTAAAGAGGGCTGGATACTGGGAATGCAGTAGTAGCATCTTCATTTGTTGCTGATTCATTTAATGCTCTGTACAGCTCTGGAAATAATCCCAGCCACTCGGTGTCCTGATTCTGGCTGCTCCACTTAGATGCAAAGCCTAGTGGACACAGATTGTTTCACCTTACAGCACTTCTCACCTCGTTGCTACTTAATAACATTTAATGATTATAACTGGCCTTATTATTTTCAGCAAATCAAGGCTGCTTGGGAGTCTTTTTGGTCTCAGGTGTACTTTGCTTGACACAATGGGGCTATATCAGTGCCTCTAGGTGAAGTATTTGGATAATAAACAGGAAATGAGACTGGTCATCTCTGCACTCTTGTGCAGGAAACAGTGTCAACCCTTCTATTAAGCACTGTTGGCTGTACCCTGTCCATGGAGACTCTTCCTTCTAACCTCTCTCATGTGGGTAGTTCTGTGTTCTTTATCTTTCAGCTTTGTTTAGCAACAGATTTTTTTTCTATCTTCCAGTGCTCTAGGTATCCAAGGAGAGGTCTGCACTTGGAACCTTTAACTCTGGAGTAAAAAGAAATTTTCACTCACCTGAACTGTCTTCTTGGATTTCCAGTGTTCCCTGTGTCAGGGAGGGCTCTTGATCTGGTACCTATTTGGGACCGTCACCTTGTCTGCGACTTTCTGATGTCTTTTCCTTGCCTCCCTCCCTCCCTCCTTTTTAATGGTCCTCTTTATACATTCTCTTGCGATTCTTTTTCTACTTGCTCTTCACTAGTAGAACTAGAGCCCTTTGAAGTTGGTTCTTGGTTTTTTTCTTCCATGATTTGGTCATTTCTTTTTCTTTTAAACTTCAGAGTCCTCCATGTGCTATGACCATCTGAGTTTCAGGTCGAAAGCAATCCACTTTCAGAAGTCCGTTCATCTATCCCACACCAGGTGCTATCAGGGCTGTGCTGTCCTGTCCCAGTCCTTTTTGGGCCACGCTGTGTCCTCAGCCTCTGCTATCCTGAACTTAGGAATGGCCAGCATGGGGTTTACTCTTGCAGCTGGTTTTTTGTTTTTTTGTTTTTTTTGTTTTTTTTGCAGTGCCAGGGATCGAACTCACAACCTCATGCTTGCCAGGCAGGCGCTTATGCCGCTGAGCTAGATCCCTAGCCCTCTTGCAGCCTTTATACCCATGCTCTTTGCCTCATGTGCCCGTTTTTTTCCTTGGCTTGAATGGCTTTTACTATGCCTACAAACTCGAGTCAATCTTGCTCCAGCCTAGTGTAGTTGTGTCGAAGAGGCCACAAGTTCCACACACAAGAGCCTTTTTTTTCTTTTTCTGTATTTTTAATTTAATTTAATTTAATTTTTTGAGATCAGGCCTACCTGTATAATGTATGCCGGCCTTGAGCTCACTGTATAGTCAGGCTGGCCTCAAAGTCACAAGATCCTTCTGCCTCAGCCTCCTGAATGTTGGGATTACAGGGATGTGCCACCATGCCCAACCCATTTTCTGAATGATCCTGCAGAAGCAATTGAAAGCCTCTCAGGAATTCTGTTGTGCTGTTGCCCTAGCCTTTCTCCCCCAGGGACCTTTTCTTCTGCCCCTCCCCAAATCATCTGTGAGTCAACCTTCTGGGTTTTTATTCCACTAAAACCTATAGCCCTTAGCAGGTTCTTTTTCTGACAGTGTCATCGTGTTCCTTATTCTTAACTTCTTATTGTAGGTTTTTATCACCTTGCTTGCAGAACAGTGCTTGCCATGCCTTTCCTTGGATCAGTGTAGAATCTCCTTATGTGTGTCAGTTTTCCATGGAGAGCAGTATTGAGTCTGCATGGTCTCTGGTACATTGCAGGTATCACACCCAGATGTGCAAAGCTCTGGACGATCTGTTTCCATCCTGTCTCTCATAGCCTCCTCAAGGAACCCTAACTGCCAACCACGTTGGTTCCTTTAGCTCAAAAGGCCTCACGTGCTGAGCTCAGTGCCAACCTTTTCCTTGTGCCACCTCCTTCTTCTGCTTTGTCTCTTCTGTTATGGTCAGAGTGCAGAACACATCATTCAGTTTAAATTTACAGTTCTAATTCAGTTATTCTAAAGTAGTTTGTTAATTCAGTTATTCTAATTAGTTTGTTTCCAAAGCTCTGAAGTGTTTAATAGTCGTGTGTCACAGCGGGATGTACTTTCCCCCTGCTGCACCTAGTACAGTGCTTTTGGATGCATGCATGTATGTGCATGAATGAATGCTTTGTTCTGTAAATTTTCAAAGGTTCAAGTTTTATACTCAGCATCTACAGTGTGTATCTTTATCAACTAGATACACTGGTTTCTTATCCAAGAAACTTATCCAGGCATTAGTTTGTTGAGTTTGAAACCCAGCTTATGCCATTAAGTAACTGATGATTTGATCATATTAAAGGGATGATTGTTTTCGGTCTTATGGCTTGGAGATTTGTGAGTAGTTCTCTTTGATGAACTGCATAGTTGTAACGTAAGGAGAATTAAGTGGAAATAAGTGAATTCATAAAGCTTGAAGAAAACCCTGAGATGTCATGCTATGTACACTCTTGCCAAAAGAGTGATTGCCTGATAGTTGCTTTTTTTTTCTGCTTCCATAGCATGAGAGTTCGTTTTTAAGTTGTCAGCATGTCAGCACCATGACAGTGGCCCATAATCAGAATGGAAAGCTGACCTATTTGTATGTTTAACCCTAAGAAGGCTGTGATATCCAGCAATTTCCAGCTTGCACACCAAACCGTGACACTGAGGATTAACTAAGGGTTGTAAAAAATTTTTCTAGATGAACTTTAGATAAAATTCCCTCTCCAGCCATAAATAGCAGGGCAGCTTCATCCTATTTTTATTGTAGAGTGTGTAGAAGATGGAACTCAGTATTGGAAGAAATGCTTCATTTTGCCAAGGAAGGAGATCAAACTCAACACGATTCTTATTTTTCTTGGCAGGCTATTCTCAACCATCTGTGAGTCCAGGGGAACCATCTCCGCCATCCATCGTTCCTGCACAATCAGAGTTAATAGTCAGTGCTGGTGACCAGATCAGGCTGACATGCACGGATCCAGCCTTTGTCAGATGGACTTTCAAGAGCCTGGATCACACGAACGAGAACAAGGACAGTGAATGGATCAGAGAAAAAGCCGAGGCTAGCCACACGGGCAAATACACGTGCATCAACAGAGATGGCTTAAGCAGTTCCATCTATGTATTTGTTAGAGGTAAATGCTTGGCTTCCTGTGATGCTATGCTTTAGAGGACTTAGTGTCTGGTTCTTAATTTTGAATGACATGTAGATGACTAAGCTGCTGTAGGTAAAATTTTGTTGGCTGAGTTGAGAAAGCCTAAATGAAGTATTTCTTTGTCGGTGTCCACCAGCTTTTGATGTATAGTGGCTGTGAGTGTGACCACAGCTGGAGGTGGGCAAGACTATGATGTTCTTCCTAATGAGATTACAGTATGTTTAGCACATTTGTCCGAGTGCTCTGAGTAAAACCTGAGAATAAATTATGCCCTTTGGGATAGAAGCATCTTAATGCCTTGAGATTTTAGATATTCTCACTCAGTGAAAACACTTCAGGGAGCCAAAGTCCTGTAAAGTCTCAATAGACCAGCACTTCAAAAGATTAGGCCCACTCTTAGGGAGGAAAATGGAAAAACAAAAACAAAGCATCTTGGTCAGCTAGGCCTCCGCTGTCTGTCACAGGTTATTTGTAGAGTTGATTTCCTTTAAAAAAAATGTGATCTCTTAGACACAAAAGAAACAGTAATGTGACCATTGGCTTTCTTCTATTCATTTCCTTTGACATACTTAGTGAGTCATCTGTTTGTGCTTTTACTATCTTGCTCGATAGGGCTATATCTTTTGGTGACTAAAAACTGAACTACTGGCAGTTTAAGAGACAAATCCAAGTTATAGGAGGAGAAATAAAGGCCTGGGTGTTCCAGGCCTGGGGCTGTCATTAAAGAGAAACCTGAGGTAAGAAGGTTTATCCATGGTAGTGTGGATGGCTAGACTCTAATGTTTCCTCATTGCAGTGTTTGGGTGAGGTGACTTGCACTGCTCTGCTTAGGCAACTATGAGAAAGAGAGAGAAAGTGATGCAAATTCTAGCACACGGTATCAAAGGTTAATAAGCTGACCCTGAGGATAGCCATGACATCTACTGTGCTTCTAAGTTATCAGTTGTCCTTTCCTAAGTGGGTGGCTGAGAAGTACATACAGATAAGCCATAGCTTAGCTTTAGGCTACAGTTCCATCATTATTGAAGCAGCCTGTGTGCTGTAATTTCCAGGTGGTAATGAAATAAACCTTCGGCTTATTAATAGGATAGGTAGCAAACTGAATACCTGAGGAAAACTGCAGAATTAGCCAACTGGTTCACAGAGTGCACACACTGCTATAACTTAGGTCTACTCATAATTATTACCATTTAAGACATTCAGATTCTGAAGTAATCTATGTCACAGCCATGAAAGAAAGCAGGCCATTGTTGTAAGAGATAGACTCTGATGACTGAGAATGAGCAGACCGAAGAATAAGCAACTCTCGCTTCAAATCATAATTTGACCATCATATTGTAAGTTATTTGCAGGGAAATTAGTAAGGCTGAGAGGTATGTACTTCACTTCTGTCATTGTTTTAAAAATTAATTGATAAAGTGTAGGTGTATCTTAATGATGGCTTTGTTAGGACACCTGATTTCCAGATGGAAAGGACAATTTGACAACAGAGTTTTGAATGTAATCAATGGACCCCACCCATTCATCTGTGTTGCCAGTCACATGGAGTGGGTGGCAGCAGACTGTGCCCATGGAATACATAGGCTTGTCTTTGCGTGGCTCGTCCCCGTTTGCTGGGCCATTCCCTGCCTAGGTCTGATGTCATGGTGTAGTGATCCAACTGTCCTTTCCATTTAGAAGAGTCCTGGTTTGGGGGGTACGGTGTCTGCCATGGTGTTCTGGAGACTCGTAGCTCTTCTTGTGCACTTGAGATGATCTCTTCCTGATGTTATGGATTTCTCTTCAGCAATGTGAATAGAGGGAAGTTGACATGTTACTTGCACTGCCAAGCCTGCTCAGAATTGTCTAGAGCGTCTTCAGGAGCTAAACCATTCTGGAGCCTGGCAGCTCTGGGCAAAGGTCCCACACACAGAGGGGTTAGAGGCAGTGAAACCTTCCAGTGCCCTCAGCTGGAATCATCAGACGGGCTTGCTCTTCTTGGCTGCTGCTCCTATTGTGTGTGGGTGTGTCTGGGGGAACTGTTATACTAAAGTATTCTCAGATCATAAGAGCTCATGCTTTGGAACCATTCAGATTTGGATTTGAGGTCTGTACAGCATTTTCCAGAGAATGGCACCTGAGGAGTGTCACTGCTCTGAGACTTGTTTCCTTATCCATAAAGTGGTGATAATGTTGTAAGTTGAACCATACCAAATCCAGAAATCTGAAATGCAAAGTGCTCTGAAATCTGAAACATTTTCAACTACACCATGACATAAGTTTTGGGTTGTGGATTTCAGATTAGGGCTACTCAACTGGTAAAGGCTATGCAAATATACCAAAATCTGAAATACTTCTGATATGAAACCTTTCCAAAAAAGGCTACTCAGACTATACTACGCAGAGATATTGTGAAGATTAAATAAGATAAGTTGTATGTAGTGGTCTAACCTTAGTCATTGACATATGCAAGTGTTTAGTAAGTGTTAACTCTTACTTGTTAGTACTGTGTAGATACATTTTTTTCTTTTATTTGCACAGATTTGACTGTCCCAAAACTGGTTAAAAATGCTTGTGACCAGTCACTTAAACTACTGATTTTTGCTGTGTTTATAGACCCTGCCAGACTTTTCCTTATTGGTCTTCCCTTGTATGGGAAAGAAGACAATGATACGCTGGTCCGCTGTCCTCTGACGGATCCAGAGGTGACCAATTATTCCCTCAAGGAGTGCGACGGGAAGCCTCTCCCCAAGGACCTAACGTTTGTGCCCGACCCCAAGGCCGGCATCACCATCAGAAATGTGCAGCGCGCCTACCATCGACTCTGTCTACGCTGCACTGCCCATCGGGAGGGCAAGTTGGTGCAGTCGGACAGATTCATCCTGAAAGTGAGGGCAGGTATGGTCCCTAACTTGTGGGCATCAGCAACTGTTCATCTAGATATTTTCTCTCTCCTTACTGGTCAGCCTTAGTGTAGGTAAGCAGGACCCAGGCTCTTGATGAGTTCTGCAGTCTGCCAGATAGAGACAGCTGCTTGTCATTTCACAATCCCAAACCCAGGTGGTGGTCAGTGACTTTCAGGTGGCTGTGTCTGCTGTAGACCAGCATTTAGACCATTGTGGGATGGTCATAAACCTCTACTGACTTGGGTGGTCTCACATTTACATGATTGCATCTTGCGCTTGCACAGTGAGGAACCCAATGGGAAAGAAGCTTTAATCACACTTGATTTTTGAAACAATTAACCTATAAGTGAGCTACCCCCTCTCCCACAATAGTGGAGATGGAACCTGGGTCCTTGTACGTGCTAGGCAAATGATGTGCCACTGAGCTACACTCCCAGCCCTTGTCTTTGAGACAGGCTGAAACTTGTGACCCTCATGCCTTAGTCTCCTGAATTGCTGGGATTACTAACTCATTCTTTAATTTGCTGTGAATTGGCTTTTCTCTTTAGCCAATTAATCCTGATGCTTTCTCAAACTAGTTGAGAATTGAAAAAGAAAAGAACAAGTGACAATGGGTCTGGTTACTACTGTGGCATTATAAACAGGATTTCAGTAGCTGGAACATGATCTAAATTTTGAAAGTATCTAATTTGATACCATGTGGCATTCAGCTTTGTAGTAGAATTTTTTTTAAGACTTGAAAAAATATGCTTCTTTAAATTAAGGAAAACATTATTTAAAACGTGAGATTTTTAGCTGGGTATGGCGGTGCATAAATGTAGTCCCAGCACTCAGAAGGCTGAGGCAGTAAGATTGCTGCAAGTTTGAGGCCAACCTGGGCTACAAAATTAGTTCAAGGCCAGTCTGCACTACATAGTGAAGTCTTGTCAGAAAAACTCAAAAAAAAAAAAAAAAAAAAAAAAAAAAAAAAAAAAAAAAAAAAAAAGAAAAGAAAACCCCAACTTGGGATTTTCAGAAGAGAGCAAGGTAATAGTGTAACAAGTGAGAAAGGTGCCTGTTTGGTTAACAGAATATAATTAGGTATAAGTCAGATCCCATGAAATCATAAAGCTGCTTCACAATGCCAGGGCTTCCTATTTTAAAAAAGCATTTTCCAGAAACAGTATGATTTCATGTAGACATGCCTACCTCGTCACTCAGTAGAGGATATGCGATTTAATTGTGGATTAAATATATACAAGTCTTCAGATATACAAATAATACAAGTAGGTTTGTACCACATTTTGTATTTTATTTAAAAGATGACAGAGTAAGCTGTGTACATTATAAGGGGAAAAGGCCAGTTAAAATTTCATGCTGTAATAGAGCCAATTATTAGAGCACTGCATTTCTTTTTATTCCAGCCATCAAAGCTATACCAGTTGTGTCTGTGTCTAAGCCCAGCTATCTTCTGAGGGAAGGGGAAGAATTTACAGTGGCATGCACAATAAAAGATGTGTCTAGTTCTGTGGGTGCAATGTGGATAAAAGAGAACAGTCAGGTGAGTGGATTATTTCTTTCATTTGTCTTAATATATTCTGTCTATGTGGGAGGTGTTCAGGTTTTTCTGTGAAAGCACGTGCTGGGCATGAGTCCACTGCTGTGTCTGTCTAGTTGAAGTTATCTTCGACATCCAATGCATACATGGCCATTATGTACTTTCACATTAGTGACAAATAGCTGTCATGTTGTAAATTCTGAGAAAATTGTAGAGAATGGTAGCCTTGTGTTACTACTTAATGCTGTTTCTTAATGCTGATTTTAGAAGGGACATTAAGAAAAAGAATGGTTAACTACATGAATAAATGGCTTAGTTTAAAGCTATTGTGCTGCTCAAGCCAGATTACTTAAAATAGTAGAAAGAGTTGCCTTTTTTCCTTCCCATATTTTCAAAGAATAAACAGTCTCACGCATGCACAAGAAAGGTCTTCTCTCCCCTCCAAAATAGCCTCATCTTCTGAGATGTTTTTGAGGAAAGTAGGGATCTGATTCCATCCTTTGAGTCTGGTTACCTGAGATTAAGTTCTAATGATCTTCTGTTTGTTATAGTTACGGTTAATACGACAGTTATCTTTAAGCTGAAACATTTAGACATGTTTAGTTCTCATTTAAATATGCATATTCAATGACCGCTGTATGTTAATACCATGTTAGCCATATCTTGTGTGTGTTTGCATGCAATGCTGGGGTTTAAACCCAGGCCTCACACATGCTAGGCAAGCACTCTGCAACTGAGATGGTATGTCCCAGGTCAATTTTAGTTAGGGTTTTTTTTTTTTTTTTGAGACAGGCTTGCCCTGATCACTGTGTAGACCAGGCTGGCTACACAGTGATTCTCCTGCCTCAGTCTCCTGAGTGCTGGGATTACAGGCATGTGCCTATTTTGGTTTTATTTGAAGAGTTCCCCCCCCCATACTTATATTAATAATAGGATTTTAAAATTGTCTTAATTTCTCTAACATTTTCACCTTAAAATTCTAATGAGTAAAAATTTAATCTTTTTTGGGTAGTCTTGGTCACCTAGTTGCTAGATGTCACACTGGTTTCTCTTCATTACAAATTTATATATAAATTAGAAAAAAGTATTCTAATTTCTCTTCTTCCTCGTGTTCCTCATTCCCTGTTTTCACCATTGGCAATTTCATGCCTATTTAAAGATTCTTTGCTAACCAACCAGCTGTGGCGATTAGCATAATGCAGAGACACTGTGGTGATATTCCTGTAGACGTGATGGATGATATCTAGCTACATCAAGCCTGCCATTGATCGGGAAGATAGTTTGTATCAGAGACTTGTTCTTTCAACCAGTGGCCCAGGGAAACAAGTTTTAGTTTTCATATCATATAATGTAATAAAAATAATGGCTTTCATATGGATTTTTGGCTAACTTTACAGGAAACAATACCATATTAATTGGCTTTCTATAATCCTTGATTTCAGATGAGAGAACAATTTAGATTGTGTGTGTACATTTGAGCCTCTGTATAACTTGAAAATTAGCCTTTTTGAGATGAGAAATTAAATTGCCCCAGGCGGTTTGGTTCTGCACCATTTTCCCTGGAGCCCCGCACGCCATTCCCAATTAATCCACTGGCGCTGGTAGATAAACCTTTAGTGTTGGGAGCTCTTTGGGGAAATCCCAGCGTGCACTGCCAAGGGTTAAAGAAAACCAAATCACGTGCAAACAATATGTGGTGTGTGACTCGCAGATGGGGCTCTTGGCTCTCTGCCAATGTTCACCCATGAATTTTTTATTGGTATTTTTGGCTTAATTTGGAATACTGTTAGCACTATTAAATTATCTTAAAAATCCTAACATTTGATCTTGATCATTTAGAATAAGGTTAATTCATCATGAAATATAGGGTGAGACTGAGTTTTGGGGCTATTGTACTTATTTAAGCATAAAAAGAACCTTGAAGTTTATTCAACATCTGCTAATCTTAGTAGTTTTTCTAATGGTTCTGAAGTCTAGTATTCTACTTGCTTTTAATTCGGAGCTTGCCAGTACCCTAAATTATGATCTTTTGGTTTGGATCTGGATATTGCTTTGCTTAGGTCCAAGCCATTTGGTCTAGCGTTGACCACTCTCATATTCTGCTTACCTCCCTGTTGACTCTTGGCCTCATGAAAGAAATAGAGGGAAGATACATTCATTTTAGAATTTAGTGTGTTGTCTAATCATTGCCACTGCCTTTTAGAGAAATCTGAAAAGCAGTGGTCTCAGAAGGGCCAGGAGGAAAATGTCACTTTGCTTTGCTGTTGCCTCTTTTTAGCCATTGATCTTACTATGCAGCACAGTGACAGATTTCTGCCAGCTATACAGGCAACTCAGGAGTGGCTTCAAATCCTTAGCATGCCAAAAGGGCCTAGAAAGACACACTTGTTCCTTCATATCCTTTTAGGACGAAAGCTAAGACTAGTGATGTCTGACTTGCCCACGGGTTCACGGCTATAGCATAGCAAGTTTCTCTGCTTTTTATTCATATTTATTTTGATATAAAATGTGTTTTAGAAATTGAGTTGGGGGTGTAGCTTAGTGGTAGAGCACACACCTAGCAAGTGCAAGGCCCTGGATGAAATCCCTTGCATTCTCCCCACCAAAATTACAAAAATATAATATCATTAGTAAAAAAAATAGAAATAGGTATAGTCCCACCTTTGCAGAAAGTAATACTGTATAACAAAAATATAGCGTGAATGTACCTCACATGTAATTTTCAGTTTGTCAGTCACAATTACAAAAAAGCAAAAAAAAGTAAAATCTATTTTAATAATGTATCTTAATTGACCCAGTATATTCAAATGTTACTTTATCCTCTAATTAATATAAAAGCTATTAATAAGATGTTTTGCATTAGTTTTTTTTTTTTATACCAAATCATCAAAATCTGGGGCATTTTAAACAGAGGATAACTCAATTTGGGCTGTCAAATGTTAAGTGCTTAGTGGTCACGAGTTGCTGTCTTTATAAATGCTATGTAACCTGTAATTTTTTCATATTTTATCACGTGGTTATAGTTTTAAAGTATATTCCATGCCCACTTTTTAAGTAACATTAGCATTATTTGCCACATAGTTATAATTTTTGTTGTTATCTCTACCTGATAGACACTGAGGTCATTTCAAGCTTTCACTGCAGTTAACAGCTCAGAGTTTTGTCTTAAATCGTTTTCTTGAAGTAAGCTTGCTGAGAGTGTTACACTACCGTTGCTTTACAGAAGGGTGTTCTGACTCATCACACTGGCCTCTAGCCCCACTGTACTAGGGCCCCCGTAGCCTGCCCAAGGGATTGTGCTTGATCTTACTCCATGTCTGTAACAGCTTCTGTTCACTTCGAGTTTTTAATTGTTTTGTTTTCCCGTTATAATAGGAATGTGTGTACATTACAGAAAATTAGAACAGCAGAAAGCTATTTTCATTCAATTCTGTAATCTTTTCAAGAGAACTACTGTGGTTTATGTTATTATTACTGTTTTTTTTTAAATATTTTAAATGCAAGCAATCTCTCCAGTGTCTTGTCTGCAGACAAATAATGAGTGGGAGGAGAACACAAGGATAAACTCACAGTCCTTTCTCTTCAGCCACTGCTCAAATACTTTGGGGCTGGAGTTATCAAAATTGTGCTAAGAACTGTAGGATGAATTTATGAATTAGTTGAATGCAGTCTGATTCAGTTTTTATTTCTGCAGATAAGAAATGTTAATAAAATGAATATTATTGTTAGTAGCACTGTATTTTCTTTCATCACTGGGATATACAACAGAAAGATATAAATAAGAGGAAATGTTAATAAAAGTGTGCTGACTCATAAAATGTCAGTATTGTGTAATTTTTTAATATAGTAAGTTCTAAAGTCTAATACTGCAGAGAAGTTGAAATTAGTGTTCTTGTCTTTTTGTAATCATTGATAATGACTATCTTTCAATATAGTTCTGTAATATGAAGGGTTCCAATGACAGCCTTGTCATGATGCTTTATTCCTACCTAAGTCATGTATAATGAATGCTAATATGAAGAAGTTAATTACTGCTATTTTTAATTTAGGAAAGATCTTGAATATAAATTATATGGTAATCTTTGATTTTTTTTTTCTCCCCCTTCTGAAACCAGCTAACTAAAGCCCAGGTGAAACGTAATAGCTGGCATCGGGGTGACTTCAATTATGAACGCCAGGAAACATTGACAATCAGCTCAACAAGAGTTAATGATTCTGGAGTGTTCATGTGTTACGCCAATAATACTTTTGGATCAGCAAATGTCACAACAACCTTGAAAGTAGTAGGTAAATATCTCTATGGAAATGTATAAATTACTGGCAAAAGTGAAAGAAGAAATTACTAGACAGTTTCCTTTTTATGCAAATGGAATTCTAAGAACAGATTCTTAGAATTTTATTATCACTGAATGAATGAGTATTATCTTGCTACTAGCACACAAAAGCACCTTGTACCAATTGAACAGAGGAAAGCAGAAACATGTTACTGAAGTTAAATCTCTCCTCCCCTGTGGGACCCACTTACCATGCAACATATAAATTGAGCTTTTTCTAAAATTCTGGTCCTTGATGAAAGTTGTGAGCTTGGAAGTGGCTGTAGACTTCGTTAGAAAACACAAATGCCCAGGGCCTGAAGTGTTTCTCTGAATTGTTTAGTGTAGGGCTTTGCTGCCTTAGGGCTCATTATTTTGTCACTTGTTGGCTCTTCTGCATTTTTGGTATGGGATGAGCTGGGCATCTAATGCCCTTTGTCCCCCTCTCCCTCACCTTGTTCTGCAACCATAAAGATTGTACCCTAAACCTTCAGGAAGGAGGCTCATTGTGACATGGATTTTATGTAGCATCAATGAAAACATGCTCACCTACCTCTGACCCCATCATATCTGGTATGCACACTTGATTTATCCTTGTCTTCCCTACTCTAGAAATCCCACTAAATGCTTGTTTCCCAAGTATCTACTTAAAGAGAACAGGGAATAGTGAGTTACTTGATGTTTTTGCTTTACTGAAAACAAAATAATTATTTTAGAATTATTTCACTTGTGTTTTTTTTAAAGACTTTTGAACATTGTTTGAATTTAATCTGTTGTCCTGTCTTTTTAATGCAGCTGTATTCTTAGTGCTTGGCTTTGGTTAAATATTCCAAGGTAGTGAAATTTGCCATCCGGAGTAGTACTAGAACGATACAGTATGTTTTCATATCTCTCCCTCCCTCCCCAAATTTCTTCAATAATTTATGTAACAGTGTTAGAGCTCTGATATTTCCCACAATCATCTCATAAAATTTGGTGTTTCTGAAGCCGTATTCTAATGGAAAATATCTCACCAGATTGAACTTGAAAAGATGTTTCACTTGCAATTACAGAGTCTACACACAGAAAGAATACTACTTTGTCCCTAAATGTGACTGCGAACCATTTATTAATTTGAATAGAAGGCTATGCTTTTAAAATATTAAACGCCATGAGCACTAATTTGCTAAGTTGATTAGGGAGCATGTTGATACATCAGCTTCAGCTCCAGAAAGCAATTAGTAAGGATGTTTTGAGCATATTGTTGTGTGTAATCGGATTTTTAAAATCCATTCATCAATTTCCAAGAATTATAAATGTGTGACTGGAAAGACTTGTGGCTGTGAAATCTGAATCTAGTGTTATATTGTTTTGAGAGTGAGGTGTGGTGCAACAGGAACAGGAAGGGACAAAGAGAAAAGTATTATTTAGGGACTAGGGATAGGATTCGAGTACAACATAGAGTGGGGAAAGAAGGATGGGGAACCATCTTGAATTGTTTTGTTTTTAAATAATTTTAAAACAATTACTTACAGCTGAGTTATGTAATGTGCCATGATGGGGATATATGCAGACAGTAAAAAGGTGAATCGGTTTTAACTTAATGCATCGTCTTACACAGCCTATTTTTTAGCTGTGGCAAGAGTGGCTAGAAGCTGACTGAGTTTTGAGTGGTGGGCTCTGCTAATGGGACTTTCTAGTGTACCCTAGTTTAGCTCTGTCTGCATTCCTCTTCTGAGAAACAGTCTCATAATTCCTGCCTGTGCAAAGGAGAAGAGGCAGTAGATTTTATGAAACTGTCAGGTGAAGAGGTTGCACCTGATTACTTGTTAACATATCACCAATTTCTGACTGCAGAAGCATATGAAAAAACTATATTTTGTATTATAACAATTTGAGTGGAGTTCTTTGTAGCAGCCATAGTTGAGTTCTAATAATTCTTACATGCTATGAATTTGAAGCTCTGTTCCATTGAAAGACATAATTCTGTGTTGAGCAAATGAGAGTTAAAAAAATCAGGAGGACTTAAGTATATGACTATTGTGAAAGAAATAATCTCAGTGAAAATTTTGCTTGAAAATCTGAGTATTTTGCATTGTGTCCTGTGAATTTCTGAGCTTGAGAACCTAATAATTGAATGCATCATGCAGGTTGAAACATTTATTCCTTAAAGTTAACCTTAATTGGCTTAATGAATGGCAGAGTATATTGTTTATGATTCATGTTTGGATTTGGGAATTTCCATCTTTCTCTAGTTTTCATTTGGATGATTTTCATTCTCACCTGAAAAATCCTTTTTTAATTGGCGCAATGGGAAAAAGACAGTTGAACCATATATTTTGTTTGTTGATGAATGATAATTTTATAGTTCATATTAAAAGTTTGAAAAATAAATAGAATAAAGTTAAGATTCTTTCCTAATCCCATTAATTTGCTGTAACCATCTTTAGGAGTTTTGGTGCATTGCTTATATTTTTGTATGTAAGAGTTTTAATTATACATACGATTTTATTTATATTCTTACTGTCTCTCACCTAAAATATATAGACTCCTGGATATACTACAGTAAGAAGGGGCCAGCCCTGACGTTTCAGACTTGTAGTCAAAGCTAGTCTCTGCTATGTAGCTTTTGAGCCAAATATAAATCATTTATTTCACCTATAAATTATAGGTTATAAGCTCTATCTACAAATTAGAGGCTTTCAATCTATAACCTCTTTCTTTGTCTATAAAATAGGTTAAAGCTTTATTTTTCAGTATTTTTGGAAGAATAAACATGTATTAAATAAAATGTATGCTTAGGACAGTTATTGGCATATCATAAACATTCTATAAATAGTGACTATAAAAATAATGTTGGCAATTATTTTAATGCCCCATTTCAAGCTCTTTATTATATGTCCATCTGTAGGTCTGTATTATTTACTTAACCAGTTCTTTATTTTGTTAGTTAAAAAATTGTAAACAGTACAAATGGCACTTTTTTGTATGTATTTCCATCCATCCCATTTTTAAAAACACTCTCTAATGGAAATTACAGGATTCGATTTAAAAATAGATAATATAAAAAAACCTATATGGCTAAATGCTTTCCTAAAAGAACTGTGCCAGTTTTACAGTGTGTAATTCAGTGTGCTACTTTTATCACACTTGCAAGATTCTTGAATTTATTTTAAATTAGTTTTGCTATTTTTAATAAGTGAAACACAGTATCATAATTTTAATTACTAGTTTAGCCAAACAATTTTCCTTCTGTATTTTAATGTCCTTTTTTCCGTTATGCTAATTAATTTTACTATATGGACATTTAAAAATATTTATGTAGTTGACTCTTTTACGTATTTTTTTTAATTCTCTTCCCAAAAGCCTCAAAACCTGTTCCCTCTTTAAAAGTTAGGAGTCAACTCTGTGGCTTGGTTAAAAGTATGATTTGATGCCGGGGATTTAGCTCAGTGGCTTAAGCGCCTGCCTGGCAAGCTCGAGGTCGTGAGTTTGATCCCCGGTACAAAAAAAAAAAAAAAAAAAAGTATGATTTGATTGTTAAAATGCTGTCTTAAGTTTTCAGTAATATATGATAGGAGATTTATGTTTTTCTTCATATGCAAAATGGTATTCTTTCAATATCTTTATTAGACATGATATCTCTTCTTTTCACTTATGACACCTTCTAATCACATAAACAATTAATTATTGAGTCTGACTCTGAGCTGTTTAATCCAAATACATTTTAACCTAATAATGTTAAGGCATAGTGGATTGAGAAGACCTTAGAGATGATGATGCTTCAGGAACAGAGAGTCAGTATTTCCAGTGGCCACCTTCTCACACTAGGACAGTGGGTCTCCAAGAGTAAAATGGGAGGTAACACAGCCAGTTAGAATTTTTTTATTATTATTGCCAGTTAGTACTGGAAGTCTCAGTCGATCATGTAACTGCCAATGGGATGTTGTATTGGGGGAGAGTTAAGATAGTGGTAGATAACAGCTCTGTATTATTTTAATTAGATAAAGGATTCATTAATATCTTCTCCATGATGAATACCACCGTATTTGTAAATGATGGAGAAAACATAGATTTGACTGTTGAATATGAAGCATATCCCAAACCTGGACACCAGCGGTGGATATATATGAACAGGACCTCCACCAACAAATGGGACGATTATCCCAAGTCTGAGAATGAAAGTAACATCAGGTAAGGTTGGGCCTTGCCCTGGGGGTCATGCCTGTGCCCCTCTCTTGTCATTGACCTTCTCAGGTGCCAAATCTGTCACCCCTCAGTGCAGGAGAAGACCTCCAGGTAAGGAAGTAAGACTCGAGTCCTCATCCAAATATTCCCCTTTGCTGTGTTTCTAGAGTGCACGTGCCTACACACACACACACACACACACACACACAGAGAAAATCTCTGCCTACTAAGTTTTCTTATTTGTAAAATGAGAGACAGTTTTTTCCCAGAATTCTGAGGATAAACCAAAGCAGTGATTATACATTGAGGGTGAAATAAGTAATTCTCTACACAGAAAGAGGCAAGCTGGTACTTTTATTTGTTTCTTAAAACTGAGAAAAAAAATAAACAGAATTATTAAGTACAGTAGCTTTGAGCTGGGCAGTGAACTCAAAATCTTTTACATCAGAGCTCTCATTTGAGCCTCAAAGTATTATAATAAAAAAGATAGCATAATAATACTTTATATGTGTTGTGCATTCTTCTGTTTCCTGTCAGGCATGGTTCTAAGTACCTTATACATACTAACTCAGTAATGTCTACTCTCACGAACCTTATGTGTAGGTACTCTTATTTCCCTATTTTTGACAGGAAATTGAAGTACAGAAGGGTGAAGTAATTTGACCAAGAGGAAATTACTGATAAGAGTTAGGTCCCTGGAGTTCGTGTACTTTCCCAGTCAGGAGCTGTGTAGCTGCTAGAGGATTATAGGAGAGAAGTGATGGTATCCTGGACCAAGGACTAAGGATTAGGTGGGAAGAGAATGGATTTGGGAGGTATCCAGGTGATCCAGGGGTTCAGAGGAGGTAAACGCTAAAGATGCTCTTAAAGGGTTAGATGAGAAGAGGTCATATCCTACAAGGAGAGGAAGAAGAAAGATGGTGAGGCCAGTTTGGAGTTTGTTAAAATTGAGGTTGACAAGGGAATCAATCGTGAGTGAAGATGTCCAGGTAGAGGAAGTATCTTAGGTAGGAAGCCTCTCTTAAAAGCAGCACCTAAGATAAGAATTCTGAGGCAAAGAATTTATGCAGAAGAGGAGACCTGACACTTGGCAGGGAAAGGAACCGAGTAGGGCCACGGGTCACGTGACCTTGGATACTTTTGTATCTCCCCCTCACAGTCACTCTTGGATTGCAGGGGTCTGGCTGTCTGTTTCCCAGTGGCTTTAAACTTGCCTGGGTGGTGTCAGAGGAAGATTGTGAAGTGAGGCATGATAACCACTCTTTGTAGCAAGGAGGTGGGGGCGCGTGTGCAGCTCAGAGGCGCAGGACAGAGAAGTCTGTGCTAGAGATGGAGGTTGGAAGATTGTGTGCCAGCAGCAGGTGGCTCAGTGAAAATAGGGAACCAGGGATGTGGTGTGAGAGGAGAGTGAGAAAGGCCACTGTGCGCCACCCCCCAGGATGACCACGTTGGAGCCCACGCCATTAATTTGCTCAGGGATCGTACGGTGCCCATTCTCCACACCAGCAGACACATGAATAGCAAATACTGCAAGAGATTCTGGGAAGAGAAGTATAGTATATAAGGGAAGAGGAAAACCAGGGGCTTGTGGCTCTGAAGGAAGCAAGGTGTGGGGGTGGCTTGAGAGAAGAAGGTGAATTTGTGAATGCCAGTGGCGTTGCCAGGTGGGAGGCATCAAAGCCAAGCGGGGCAGGTGAGTTCAGAGCACTGGTGAGAGAGAGGCTGGAGAAAGCACCATGGACAGACAAGGAAGTGGTCACAGGGCAACCAAGTGGCAGAAAGAGCGCACAGGCTGGAAGGGGACAGAATGGTCAGGTGGCCTGTCTACACTCTGTTTGCTCACGTGGTGGGCATTAGTCCCAAACTGTGTGTTTCTTAGTATAGATTTTGTTAGTATTAAATGAATCATACTTTCCTCTAAACACGCATATTTCCAGGCGGAAACTGTGAAAAAGACACAGCCTTTACGGCAGGCTGTCTGCAGGGGTTGATTTATTGTCCTTTCTTTGTAGATATGTCAGCGAGCTTCATCTAACCCGGTTAAAAGCGACCGAAGGAGGCACTTACACATTTCTTGTGTCCAACTCTGATGTCAATGCTTCCGTGACATTTACTGTTTACGTGAACAGTAAGTAAAGTGAAGGGCTCCTTATCTTTTGATTTTTTTTTAATTTTTTTTTTTTTTAATTTTACCTTGTGGCTAGTGTTTGTAACAGCTGCAGAACTGGGCGCCTTGTGTACTATGTAAATAATGTTTCATGGTAATTTTGACCTTAACAAAGACCTTGTGGTTTGGTGATTAGAAGAGAAAACCAAGTCCTTGTTCTGCATTTTACTGACCACATGACCTTGTAGAAGTAGTACAAATTCTGGGGGCCCCTGTGAAGTAAATAGAAAAGCAGCAGAATTAGAAAGTAACAGTCATTTGAGGGGAGATGTATTACTGATTGTTGAAACAGGGAACTCAGTGTTGAATAGGAACTGGGTTATGGCTTTGGGTGGGAAAGAGAGGCTGTCAAAGCCCTGACAGGAGTTGCTTTGTCACAATGCTTTCTTGTTCAAGGCTGTGATACCATTCATGTTTTGATTGTTCTCCTGCCTGGAGATGCAGTATTGATCCCACAGAGCAGGTCATCACTGAGTGCCCTGTGTACTGTGGGTGCAGTAGCAGGTGGTTTAAGAGGGAGGAGGGTGTGTTCCAGGGAACCACCCCATAACCCCGCGCTGCTGTGGTCCCACCCATCTCTCACTCCTTACAATTTCTGAGACAGATGTCTGCACCTACCCAAGTGGGCATGAGCCCCAGGTGGAGCTTTTACCAAATGCAGAGCCTCCTCCTGATTCTACTCACCCTGCATTTCCAAGGAAGGGCAGGAAAGGTGCCTCCCAACCATATCATAGGTCAAGGGAGACCTCTAGGAAACACTAGGGATTTCCAAGGGGAATAGCACAGCAATCCTTGCTGGAACTGGGTGTGTGGGGGATGGGAAGACAGCACTGAACACTCTACAGAATGACTTAGGAAACTGGCTAGCACTTCTGTTTGTTGGGCTGCAGGGGTAGGGGTTATGGGAACAAAGGCTGTGCCCAGAATGAACTTTCTTGCTGTGGTTTTAGGTCATTTACTCATTTACTCATTTGATGTGGCAGCTCAGTCAGGATGGTGAGGTGGGCAGGCAAATTTACTCATAGATGAAGCAAACAAAGAGCCAGTTTATGATAGTCTGGAAAAGTTTCTGATTGCTCATCTAGAAGGGTTTTGACATTACCAGCATTTCCAAAGTGGTGTTTTCTAAAGAACGTAGTAATGTAGTAAGGAGGATCATATGAATATAATTAAACGTATGTATAAAAAATTATTGACCTTTCCAGGATCCTTAATATACCGATATGTATTATGCTTCCCTTGGAGAAGCCAAGGGAAGGAATGTATTATCCCAGACTCCTTTGATCACAGAACTTTCCCTTTCCAAGTGAAACATGTTAATTAATATTTTAATTTATCTGAATAGTTTTGATTACTTGGTATCTCATTGGCCCTCAATTCAAATATTTCTAGATTAATTCAGATGTTAATCAAAGGAGCTTAGTGTATTACTCATGGGCAAAATTATCTGCTTCTGAAAAATCTTAATATTTAACTGATTTAAGAGATGACTGTAGGCAAATCAGTATCCTTCCAAATGTAACAAGCCTGCTGTTCTTAGAGAACTTTATTTTGGGTGGAGAATTTTATTCTGGGGTGGAGTCTGCTTTTCCTCACCTATCTGTTACAAAGGGCTTTTCCCATTTACCCCAAGGTTCTCAATTCATGTGGATCAACATTACTCATAAAGTACAGTGAAAACCAATCACTAGAAAAGTGAAATAAAGCAACAGAGACTATAAAATACAACATGAGCATTTTACCTTTTTGGAGACCACAAATATAAAAATTACTGCCAAATTTCTCCTTCCAAGTGACACTTCTCAGTTTCCAAACCTTCTCTCCCGGGGACTAGTGACCATAGATCCAGGTGTGGTTGCTGCTTAGAGCTCACTTAGAGAAGCTAGGCAGTGGGGACTTGATAAAATGAGGTGTTTAAATGCCTTCCTTTCCTTGATATCTAGACCAGAGGGTCATATATAAAATTCCCCCTTTGCCTCGAATTTCTGTTGCCACTGTGCGATCTGTCAGACTTGAGACATTTGATCCCAGACTCTTCAGACTTTTCAGGGACTGGTGAGGAACAGGTAGAATTGCTATACATTTTACTTACCAGGCTAATTTGCCATCCGACAGGATCAGTTTTAATCACTTCCGCTGGCCTGTTTGAAATTAGATAAAACTAGCCATTAACTCTCCGGAATGACTGCTCTCAGTTAGGAGGCCTTTCCTATAGTCCGGGGCCGGGGTCTGCAGTATCCACCCAACTATCCAGTGAGCCCCTACTCCACACGCTGGGCACACAGATAAGGATAAAGCAGGCTCTGTCCTCTGAGGGTAAGCTCTTCAGGAAGTCTGTTCATCGATAGCAGTTGTTACAAAAACTAAGCTGACTGAAGGCGTTTATTTCACTTACTTAGCATATTGGATTTCCAAATGTTTTGACAAAGGTAGTGTTTTTATATGAACTGTCTCTCTCTGTCCCATTCACTTTGTACAATAATAGCTCATTTGTTTCTGATTTTTAGTAGGTAACAGTATTGTAGGGTAGGACTTCTTATGTTGAATTTAAAAATTAAAAGCCAGAGTTACTATAAAATTTAGAATTTGAAACAATTTTTACATCATTTTATCTAGATGAGGCACTAACGTACATAGGTGCACTGCATGGTTTATTCTAGGAAAAAGCTTAGCTTCAAGGGCAAAAGGAACTGTGTTCTGCAAAATTAGTATTAATAGAAACCAAGATAATGAATATATAGGATAAGTGCAGAAATTCAGGCTACTTAGTGACACTGATGCATAATTGCTTAACAGATTCCATGGTAAGAAATGCTAGTGAACATTCTTGATTTGGAATGGTTTAAATGTTTGGTGGTTGAAAAACCCATTTGCTTTAAAAAAAATTCTACGTATGGATTTTAATATATTAGATATGTTTAAGGTAGGGTGAGGGCTTTACACCCTTATGTGGAAGACTTTTAAAACACTGTACTCTGGCCATTTCCATTGGGGAGCAATTAAATATGGAAAGTGTTAAATTTGAAAATGTTTTGATACTATTTTAACTACTCATGCCGTGATTTTACATGGGTCTGTTAAACTAACTTGGTGATGTTCAAAATGGTGTTAGTGGATAAGATCTTAGATAGACTTCCGTCTTTGCATAAAGCTTCCACTGGAAGCTGATGGGAAGTTTCATGAAAAAAAATCAAAATACAATCAGTGGTTCTTTGTATTGAATTTGCATTATAATCTTAGAATTGCTTATCCAAGATATATATAAAAATCAAATTCTTGGTACTAAAAGTTGCTCTACTCGGCTGAAAATGGTGATTTGTTTCCCTTGCAAAGGAAAATTGAGAGCTAGAGATGTAACTGATGTAGCATCTGCCTGACAAGTATTACCTAAATAAATAAATAAATAAATAGAAAATCAAGAGGAAGATAGAGTTCTAAAAACTGTACCCCAAAGTGCTTTCTTCATAGGCACTGCTATTTTCCACATTCCTGTAAATGTTACTAAAAAAAAAAAAAATCATCAAGATTCTACATTTAGCCCATGCTCTTTAGTTAGGAATCTGTTGTCTCCTTAGTTACAACAAATTCATACAATAAGATTTTTACCAGATCTAGGGTACATTAAGGCTAATAATAAAGGATATTTCAATTGCTATGGACTTAAATAACAACTAGTAAAATAAATATTTCATAACTTTGCTTTGGCTTCTAATTTTAAATACTCATGTGAATCCTGAAGTCATTTACATAATTATAAAAATTGTGAATGATATGGTAAATCAATTACTTTTCAAACATCTGCATGATTTTAAGAGACCCAGTAAATGATATCTCCAAATCTATCTGATCACATTTCCGAGTCAGTGTTGTGTATTTAAAATGTGTGGTAAGTGGCATGCAGGTATCATACATAGAATTCTCTCCGGTTTTTGTAGATCCAGTAGTAGTAACAAGTTGAGGACTGCTATGTTCCACAGATTATGGGGATAGGGAGGCAGACAGATGACTAAAGGTTTTGTCTTCCATAATTTGTCTTACATAGAACATATTTAAAAATGAACTAGAATGGAAACCCAAATGCCTACTGGACTGCACTAAATTTACTCTCAAAAGTCACCAATTTCACTCCATTTATGGAATGGTGTTAACAGAGGGTTGAGAAACAATTTAAGGAAATGCTAAATAATGTATTATTTCTAAATCATACATAATCATAAAGTAATACATAACCCTGAAAAGTCCTCCTGATGAAAAAGTTCCCCCTTGACCATGTTTGCAAAGCGCGAGTTGCCTTTAATGTATTTCTGGTTGTAGTTCAATGCAGTCACAGATGGCCGAGCCAGTTCTAGGTAGAAGCCACTGTGCGTACAATGGCCTGCAAGTAAGCACATGGTCATCCTGCCATTTGCCAAAAGTGAAGGTAGTAGACCTGTGAAGCCTGTCGTGTAGATGGCTGTAGACTTCCTGCCAGCCATCTGGCTGGAATCTGAGGGACCATTACCCAGGCTAAAACCATGGTCATTGGCTTGCTTTCTGGACTTGCTCAGTGTGGGGTCTTCGGGCCACTGTATCCTTCAAGAAAAAGAAGGAGCAGAGTTTCTCAAACTGGTGCCCTCTTTTGAAAGTTGGAAATGTCTTTCTACCTCTTAATCTCTCAGCTGTGTCCTTGTTGATATATGTGGGTGTTTACTTGGCGCTGGACGTTGAATCTAGGCCCTTGTGCCTGTGAAGCACATGTGCCCTCAGAGCTACACCCCTGCCTCTGTTTCATTTTTTTTTTTTTTTATGGGTACCAGGGATTGAACTCATGACCATGTGCTTGCAAGGCAGGCGCTTATGCTGTTGAGCTAAATCCCCAGCCCCCAGCCTCTGTTTCAATTAAAAAAAAAAAATGCTAGGACCTTTCAAACATGAATGTCCAAGCCATATCTCTGTTAGAGGCTAAAATTCTCAAACTTCAACATATTTCTCTATGGATTTTTGCCTGAGAGGCTTTGCCTTTTAGTGTTTTTCTCTCATTAACTGGATTCTATTAGACTTAATCCCACACTATATATTTAGAATTCTTAATCATTAAATAAGGCTGATACTAAGTAGAGCGTCTTTCTGACTTAAATACTTGGTTTCAAGAGTTTGCTATGGGGCTGCGACAGCAACTGGAACATAGCTGGGTTTGTGCAAACATTTTGTACACATGTTTAAATTAACAGTTTATTTTTGTATTATAAAAGTGTGATGTGAAGGGTAGAACTCATAAAATGTATTGAAGCAAAAATAAAATGGGTTTTAAGTTGAACTCTTGAAGTTTATTTACATTTAACGGTTTTCCATTACTAATTTTCTGTTTTATATATATCCTTCCAGACCATTGGAGACATTTTTTAATAAAAATGTGTGATGATAGTGCTTCAGAACAACCTGCTTCTTCAGGTGTGGAGCCACAGATGCACTGTGAGCGTCTCTCCACATCAGCACACACGCTGCAACAGCGTTGTTTGTGTAAATCTTTCCTAATTCCGTTAGCCCGTGGCTGATGCAGTTTTGAAACATTGTGGAATGAGGCCTCTTGAAATGAGGTGGCTGAGGTTTCAAAGGAGCCTGTCAGATGCTTATTGAAAGTTTATAGTTGTCTTATTTAATCTCAAACGAGTGACCTTGCTAAGCGCCTGAAAGTTAGTAAGGTCCCAGTCTGTGCTTGTCTTTCGTGTTCTCTTCTGTCTTCCACGTATGTATGTATGATCACGCTATGCCAGCTCTTAGGACAGCTGTAAATGAAGAAATAATTTCAGAGCTTAGTGTGATGGCAAATCTGTGTAAAAATAATCATTTGTGTTTTCACATTAGTTTTTTTATGGGTAACATGTATTTATTTGAAATACCTTGCAGAGTTTGAACTGTGTTTTCTCTTAAACTTGAAATGAGTTTTTGTTCTCAGACTGGTTGAGAATTATGAGTGTTGTTTGTGGTGTGACACTTAATATCTCTTTCCCCTTATAAAGAGAATCTCTGGATGCAGGAATGGTTATAGACTTTCGTTTTGTTTTGTTTTGTTTTGAGACAAGGTCTCACTATGTTGCCAAGGCTGGCTTCAAACATGAGGTGATCCTCATGCCTCAGCCTCCTGAGTGCTAGAATTACAGGCATGCACTACCATGCCTGACTTTGATTATAGACATTTGAATTGGAAAAAAAGTACATGGTGGTTTAATTGGACTATAAATTTAATTCTCTTCTATGGAAAAATCTAACAGATGTAACTCTGAACTAAACTAGACAAACCCTCCCCCCCAAGTATAGCATTGGTATCATTATTTTTCCTTTATAATCGCCTAAGAAAGTTGGTCTTTTAGGGTTTGTGCTAATTGGGGAGAATCTATTTGAAAGTCAAACCTGTTAGAGAACAGAGTGACCTGCTTGGATTTCTAAGCCCGTACCTGCTGTGTGATCTGGCTTTTTTTTTTTTTTTTAAATGTATATGGTAGAAAAGCTTGAGAAACAGGTTTAGGGTTATAACTGCATAACCTTTGCTGGAATTGCCCCTGAACTTGCCTAACAACGGCATGAGTAGTCTCTTATACTTTGGAACTTCCACTCTGGAAATTTCCTTTTCCGTTGGTCCAGGTGTGTTTTTACATCAAATTAGCCCCCTTCATTTATAATTGTATGCAGGGGTTACCTGTAATTCAGTGGAAATTTAAATTAACCCAGGTATAGGTACATAATCGTTCTGTGGGCATTGTGTCAATACCCTTTGCCCCCACTTCTGAAGTAGGCGGCAAAATAGCTATTTTTACCGAGTAAAAAAATAGCCAGTTTATCCTGGGCCTGCACCCTTGAGCAGGGTGCCTGGTTGCATTGTGCTGTGTATACACCTCGTCCCTCCCTGTTTCTGGGCTACACGACAGGGGTGGGTGGCACTGTAAATTTAGCGCCATGATTCCGTCTAAGGAAGGCTTTTTCCAAGAACTCATTTTTCATCTTCATTTTGAGAATGAAAGGTTTTGTTTTGCAGTGCTAGAGATTGAACTCCATCCCAGTTCATTCTGTTTTTCATTTTGAGACAGGTTTCTTGCTAAATTACCCAGACTGAGTTCAAACTGGTGATCTTCCTGCCTCAGCCTCCCAGAGTGTTGTTATTACAGGCATATGTCACCCATCATGCCTATCTGAGGGTCTTTTTTATTGGCTGATTAGAACTATGACAGCAAGCATCAGCCTGCAGGGCAAATTTATCCTGCTGCTTGGTATTGAATGATCCACAAACTAAGGGTTTTGGTGAGGGGGTACTGGGGGAAAACAATAATAAATTTTGTGAGACATGAGAATAACATTTCAAATTTTAGTATTTGTAAGTTAAATGGGCATGTACTGGAACATGTACATGCCCATTTGTTTAGAAATGTCTGGCTACGTTTGTACTTCCATGGCAGGCAAACTTGAGGGCACACCAACCTAAAATATTTACCTGAAACTGTCATCTCCTGTATCATAAAAGATTACTGGTGTCTTGTTACAAACATTATTCATTAGGACAGTATTTTTTTTAAATAGGTATTCCGTTAGAAATAGTTGAGTACAGGAGATCATAGCTGAAGTTTAGTGTTGTTTGTTAAACTTCTGTTAAGTTTCCCATCTACTAATTTCTGGATATCCTTAAGGATGCAAACATACAGTATGTTTCAAAAATACTCGCTCTGGGGGTTTTCTAAAAAAAATACAATATTTCCTTAGTATGTAAAAAAGTTAGCTTGGGTTATTTTTACATTCCCAATTTCAGCAGATTTAAATTCCTTTATTTTAAGTGTTATGGCAAGAATGTAAGTTTCACCCAGACTAAAAACCAGGATAGTGACAAACTGCTGAAAAGCGCGGTGACATCTCTGTTAAACACCAGCAAACCTGGAGTCGCAAGAGCCGAAATTCATCTCTCCGATTGCTCTCCACTTAGTCTTTTATTATTTGGAGGCTTAGACTGTGTTCTTTGTCCTGCTGATTATAGAGTGTGGGCAGACGTGCTTTGTAGCAGGAGATGGTTAAGGTGGAACCAGAGGAGAGAGCAGCTCTACTTCTAAGTGCTTTGCCACCCAGAGATGAAAGAAAGAAACTTCCCCCACCAGAAGTTCTGTGTGTTTCGCCTCCCAGCCCTCAGCTACCAGCTCTTGTTATCTGTGCTGTGTTCTTAAAATTCATTCTGTTCTTGCCTTCCACATGGACCTGATGGTGGGGAAAAGGAGTATTTTTTAAGATCACAAATCCAGGGTAAATCGGTGAACGGTTAGAATTTTTAATTGCACAAGCAATAAATTCTCAGTAGAATTACTGCCTACAAGATGATCTGTGGACTTAGGTCCACAATGCTTTGAGATGAGAAAAGACTATTTTGTTTTTATCTCTAAGGAAAATATATAACTTATGCACCTCTTAGGCTTATCTAAACCTCCAACTTGGGAGGAATTAGGGAATGTGTCATTTGGTGTACTGCTTATTGCAGAATATCTGAGAAACCACAGCTCAGATTTAACCTGGAGAATTGCAGAGAGTTATGTATCTTTAACGGCAAAATGTATTTTTAATGCCTTACATGGTGCATTGAGGCACTTACAAAATGCAGATTTTCTCTGTTAGGAATCAGATTTCTACCTAGCTCATTCTTTATGCATTAAGCATTTTCCTAATGCAGCCTGTCATGTACAGCCCACACTGGATCCATGTAGCTTAGCCTTCTTAGATGAGATGTCACATCACCAGCAATGGGGACAAGGCTGAGACCATGCTGAGGTAAGAGAGTTGCAAATTTTCAGCAGGTAGCAACTTGCAGGTGCCAATTTGCGAGGGCCTTAGAGAGAGTGGCCTCTGAAATTTCACACTGCACACTTCTTTTGCCTCTCACTAGTCACGGCCCTGATCAGGATTCCTTATTCCTTAAAGGTGCTTTGAATAAAGCACATTGTCGGGTCAGATCCACAGTTTGCAGAAGTTACAGAGACAGGACCCAGGAGCCTGCATTTAACCTGCCCTCTTAATTTAAGGCACATTGAAGATTTGGGGTCATCTAAAGCCCAGCAGGACAAAAGCTGCTGCTCCATTGGCTTCAGGTGACAACCCACTGAGATGATAGCTTTAAAACATAACACCCAATTAACTAGGCCCCAGACAGAGGTAGGCCGGCCAGACCACACTGTCACCAGCCGTGTTCTGTTCCCAGGTGTGGGTGCTGGAAGACTTGGGTCTCAGAGCAGTCCTCACCAAAGCTGTATGTAATTGATTATGTAATTTTGAACCCTTCCAGTTTTTCATTAAACTGTTTTATAGGTTCATTTTTGTCTACATGTTGACTGACTATAAAATAAAATTAGAGAATAAGTCAAAAGTATAAAATAGGAACTATTCATAACTCTGCTGCCCAGATACAACCGCTTTCAACATTGCAAGGTATTTTTTCAGCCTTTAAAAAGTTTTTTATTCTATCAAATTAATATTTAATTTGACAAAATGTCCATCTTGTGTCATTGTAGGCATTAGGATAAGTAACAACAGGAATGCAGGTTTAAATAGATTTGTGTTATAAACTTGAATCTCATTTGAATATTGGTATCCAGATATCTCTGCTATCTGTGTGTAGATTTCTCACTCATTATTAGTTTCAGTATTTAAAAAAAATCACATGGCTAGGCACACCTATGGATTTCTTATTATCCAAGAATTGTAAGAATAGTGGAAATAGTTCTACTCAGGAAAATCACCATTAGGTCCCTTCTTGTGAGTCTATTTGAATGTCTTTGGAATCTTAGAGACCTTTTCTTTTGACTGGAGTTGTAAACATTCGGTAGCTCTTACCTGGCTCCTGTCTGCTGTGGGTCAAACCTCCTGCTGGGAGTCAGTTCTGATCAGCAAGGTTTCTGCCCTTGACATGGAGGCAGGAGGAGGTGGCAGGCCAGGATCTGACTGCATAGCAGTGTCAGGTGTTCCTAAGCACCATGAGGATAGGGAGAGGACAGCTTTGGAGAGCTAGAGGTCACTTGGGATTAAAAGGTGACACTTAAAAGTGAGTCAGAGAGACCCACCGTATGGTGCCTGCAAGTCTCCAGAAAATAGCATTCTCCTAAGAGTCCACTGTTTTTTTTTTTTTTTTTTTTTTTTTTTTTGTGAGTTATGTCCTACTTTTCAGCCTGATCACACAGTTGCCCATGATAATTAAATGAAACTTGCCAGATGGATGCTTTTGCAAGATGATGGCTCGTCTTCTTGCTCTATTTGTGAAAGCTGGCATTGGATCCAAACTCTCAAGGATGCTCCTACCTTGAGATTGCTTTGGAGAGTCATCTTTTGTGTTTATTTGCCAAATGGCCTGCTCATCAGCAAGGCCAGGTTGAGTGACAGGTGGGTGTGTCATGCATGTGGACACCCTGGTCCCAGCCAACTGGTTTGCCTCTAGGGAGGTGAATGCTGAGAGGGCGATCTCCAAAGCATCATTTGTTAGTGTTACCTTTCTTTGGGAAAATAAACTTCTTAAGCTTTTGATTCGCCAATCTTTCTCACTATGTCTATTTTTTCTGTCAGCTACAGTGGAATTGATTTTGAGTTTGCAATTAATCAGGTTAAAACACACTCATATGACTATATTATCTTAAAGAAGCAATTTTCAGATCATTGAAGGGAATATTAAAAGTGACTGTTTCACTTATCTGTAGCCAACTGATTAACCAAGGAGCCTGCCCTGTTGGTACTCTGATTGGGAAAGAATAACTGAGTCAATACTAATAATAAATGCATTGTTACATTTCTGTGAGTTGCTCACAATTCTTTGGTCTTTCTTTCTTGTTATTTTTCCCATTTTACACATGGAGAAACAGAATATCAGTGACAGGGAATGGATGAGTGTGGGAGCTGGCATTTAAACTGTCTGCCACACACCACCTCCAGGTTGCACCCTCAGGCTTAGAGCAGAGAGAGCTGCCCCTCCAGGGGCACAGGGGAGCTCTTCGCCTTCCCTGTCCTCAGGACACACACAGGTTAGTTTACTCAGTCTCAGAGGCTAAGGAGCCTTCAAGTAGTTTAAATTCATCCTCCTTTCACTTTAGAAATAATTTCAAGAAGTCAAACTTGTTGAATATCCATTATTATAGCTACACAGAAATGTCAAATTAGAGCCTTCCTGCTGATGCAATTTATGTTTTTCCTGATTATGTTCAGACTCTTGATACAAGTATGAATAAAATTCTTGAGCTAGTTTCTACTTCTGATTTTCTATTTGTTTTTTGTATGTGAAATTAGGATGTGGCGTTAAAAACCTATATTGGTTTTATTCTTTTGTGTTTTGGCTTCCCCATCAACAGGGTGTTTCTCTTTTTTATCATCCTTCTGACTCCTTAGAAAGAGAGTAGAGCTTTTCTTTTTTTTTTTTTTTTTTTTTGTTAACAACTCCTAATTTCATCCATTCCACTTCACACAGTCACCGGAAATCCCATGGGAAGTACAGTGATTTAAAATCCCGTCCGCAGGAATCCTTTGATCAGGATCCATTTGTAGGACAGTTTGGAATCCTGGAGCTTGGACCCAAAGCCATCTTTAAGATCCCCACTCCATGGAAGCAGAACATGGTGGTCCTGTGCCCTCTGCTTCCAAAGACTGGTGACCACCTCCCTGCCTGCAGATGGTGGGCAGCAGTCACTTTTTAAGTCTTTCCAGGCTGGACCCTTATGTCTGCTTCCCTTATCTTTCCCTTCTGGGTCAGATTCTCCTCTTTGAACAAATGTTCCCTCCATCTCATAGGCAGATCCCAGGGTTGTAAAGATTACAAACAGTGGCGTGAATCTCTGAGGCCTTTCAGCAGCCTGACATATGGTTATTTCTCTTTTTTTCCTGCAGCAAAACCAGAAATCCTGACTTACGACAGGCTCACGAACGGCATGCTCCAGTGTGTGGCAGCGGGATTCCCAGAGCCCACAATAGATTGGTATTTTTGTCCAGGAACAGAGCAGAGGTGAGATGATTATTTTTGGCACTGCTTAAAATGCAGAAGGGAAAGACTGCAATTCAGCTGAATTTCAAATGTGTTTTCAGATTTTTTTTTAATGAAAAGCTTTGTTTTGATTATTTTTTTTAATCCATGTGGCTTTTTAAAGACCATATTTTTCCTGATAGACATTAATTTTGTTTGCTGAAAAATGATTACTGACTGACTTCTCTATTTTGGTGGTTATCTTTTTGGATTTATCATGCAATTTCTAGCCTGCAGGTAGATAAAGCAATTTTCCAGGACAGAGTAATTAGATTTCCATTCTATACACAGGAGATAATGTGTGTGGGAAATGTGACTGTAGTTATCATGAAAAAATTACCTCACAAGTTAATTGCTAAGTTACCAAAAAGTAATGATCGCACAATTACAATATACATATGGCGTTTGTAAGCGACGGGTTTTAAAAAGGTTTTCTCCCTGATTAGATGCCCAGGCCCTGAACAGAGAACATCTGGCAATTGTGCTGCTTTTCCCTCACAGTCCACACTTAAGCCTTAAATTGTCCTTTCACGTTACCTGAAGACGAAAATGGGGTCAACGTTGCCGTTTTTATCCATCAAATGCTATTTAATGCTCTGGCTTTAAAAGCCCAGTTTTAACACCATCACTGAATGGTCAGGATTCTAGTAGAAATTTTAGTTTTCATGGACTGGATCCTTTTATGATAACTTGTCAGAAGAGGATACATAGTATTATTGTTTGGGGAGTTTAGCAGAATGTTTTCTTTAGGGGAATCAGAGAGAGGGTCCAAGACCCCCAGAAAAAGTACATGACCGCAGTGAAGCAGCCCCCATAGTCACAGTCCTGTTTTCAGCAAACATAATAGAAGGCAGACTGGGAGCCAGCCTGTGCTGTACCTGTTCTCTGTCTTTAGCATACTGTGTTCCTGTGTGGCGAGGTGACTGACAGGGTAAAAACTACCCTGTGTTCTGTAGGTGTTACAGAGGGAATGGGGAGTAACCAGGCATTGAACACAGTGTAGTCTGAGTGTAACCTTGGCCACTAGAATATTTTTAACAGTATTGGAAATTGAACCCTGGGTATAGGGACTGAGCTGCATCCTCAGCCCATTTCCAGTATTCTCTTAGGAAATTTCAAAAGAGAGGGTCTCATTAAGTCACTAAGTTATCAGGGCAAGGTTTGAACTTGAGATCCTTCTGCCTCAGCCTCCCAGAGTGAGATTCCAGGAGTGTAACACCACGGCCAGCTTGCCCCCGAGTCTTGGAGTATGTGGCACAGAAAAGGCTGTTTAAGTCAAGATTCAAACTCGGAGCTCCAACACTTCTTCTCCCTGTTTCTTCTCCTCTGCAGGACTTTGTATCTTTCTCAGAGCCACAGAAGTACTCAGACTGTGATGGCCAGGAGGGAATTCTTACTGAGCATGAAACTAACTTTGTTGTAAACATATGCTAAGTCCAAGTCATGTCACATACTTGTTTCCCTGGAGTAAGCCGGCCTTGTTCTTTTTTGTCCCTAGATGTTCTAACTCTGTGCCACCAGTGGATGTCCAGATTCAAAACTCCTCTGTGCCACCATTTGGAAAACTCCTGGTTCAGAGTTCCATAGATTCCAACATGTTCCGGCACAACGGCACGGTTGAGTGTAAGGCTTCCAACGAAGTGGGCAAGATTTCTGCCTATTTTAACTTTGCATTTAAAGGTAACAATAAAGGTATATTTCTTTTTACTCCAATTTAAGGGGATATTAGGCTTCGTCCGTCATGCCAATCATTATTTTAAGTCCATTTCAGCATTAGCCATTTCATGTCTGGTCATATACCTACATCACACCATACTGTCATCAAAGTCGCTCAGTTTCATTCTGTACTACTTTGTTAATGAAGTTTATGCTTTTCAAGAGTAATTTTAACTGTGTTTCTTTATATATTTTAAGTGTGTGTATCACACGTGTAGGTGTCTCTATATATATTCACAACTGTTTCCATTAGAAAAGGGTTGGAAGTAAATAATGGAGTATACTTACCTTATGCTTGAGCATAATTACAGACATTTAAAATTTAAACTCAGTTGTACGTTTCAGTTCTTTAAAATGGGTTAGGACTATGCCAGGTTCTGTAACAGACAGTTAACCCTGACCTTGATGTCGGGATGCTAGCAAGCAATTTCTTTAAAATGCCCTTTATGATTAACTAGTTCTTTTAGCATAACTTAAATGATCCTAAATGAATTGGTATAAAATTAGAAGACAAACTTGGCACTTAAAATTTTAAGGCTCAGTTTTTTTGTGGTCTTTAATTTTTTTTTTCCCAAGTTGGCATGACTGTGGCAAAAAGTATCTTCTCAACTTTTTAGTAATGAGGGGAAGAATCTCACGTTTTTGGACATTATTGATTTTTCCAGGCAGGGCCATGAAAGAGGATACTTTGAAAGTGTTTTTTTTTTTTTTTTTTTTTTTTAGTTGTGAAAGACATTTATGCTCAGCATAGAAAATTTTGGAAACATAAGGAGAAAATACAAACTGTTCATAAAGGAAGCTTATTGTTGTCTAAAGCAGGTTTTCGAAAGGGAAAATCCATTCAGATTTTGTTTTTCATTGAAACACAATAAAATTATGTGCTACAGAAATTTTTTCAGTCATCGTAAGGCCTCAGTTTGAATCACTAGTAATCAAGTGTGTCCTATGTAAGCTGAGAGATGGGAGGTGGGTCCATTTAGAATAGATGGTTGGACCAAAGACCCTGTCTTGCTAATAATTTGTGGTTCCCTCTTCTCTTCCATTTTAGAACAAACCCATCCCCACACCCTGTTCACCCCATTGCTGATTGGTTTTGTGATCACAGCTGGTATGATGTGCATCATTGTGATGATTCTCACCTACAAATATTTACAGGTAACCATCGATTTGTTCTCTCCCCTGAGTGCTCTAATGGCCAAGCATTAATCATTAAAAGGTGATAAATCTTTTCTTTTTCTCCCCCAGAAACCCATGTATGAAGTGCAATGGAAGGTTGTCGAGGAGATAAATGGAAACAATTATGTTTACATAGACCCAACACAACTTCCTTATGATCACAAATGGGAGTTTCCCAGAAACAGGCTGAGTTTTGGTCAGTATGAAATAGGGGCTTTCCATGCAGCCTTTTTGTGTGCATAGAACAATGCTTTTAGGGAACTCTGGTGGCTTCCTTTGTTCTATTCCACCTGAAGCAAATGTTTGCTGTGAAGTTTCACAGACATTAATAGGTTGTGGAGAGGGAACATTATGGGGAAATTTGTCTAGATACATTTGTCCTGAGTTCTTTTGTAGAGCTTGAAACTTCACAAGTGGTTCTTCAGTTCCCCTGCCACCTCTCACCTTGCTGTTCTCCTTTCTAAAGGAAAGACCTTGGGTGCCGGCGCCTTTGGGAAAGTTGTGGAGGCCACTGCATATGGCCTAATTAAATCAGATGCGGCCATGACTGTTGCTGTCAAGATGCTCAAACGTAAGTGTCTCTGCGCTGAAGGATGTGCCTAATGCCCATTTGCCACATTTGGTTTATTTTGCTAAAATAAGCTATTTCCAACTTTAGCAAGTGCCCACTTAACGGAACGAGAAGCCCTCATGTCTGAACTCAAGGTCCTGAGTTACCTCGGGAATCACATGAACATCGTGAATCTCCTTGGAGCGTGCACTGTTGGAGGTGAGGCTGCATGCTAACGGCCTTTAATTAGGTCAGGTTACCACAGAAGGAGTGTTCCATATTGTGTTGACAACGCTTTATGATTAAACCACTTGCAAGATTTTTATCCAGATTTTTGTTCTCTGTCGCTAGCTTTTGTTTTCCTCATTGTTCTTTTTTTTTGGTACCGGGGATTGAACTCACGACCATGCGCTTGCAAGGCAGGTGCTTATGCCACTGAGCTAAATCTCCAGCCCCTCGTTGCTCTTAAGAATATACGTTTTCTCGTTTCTGTGTTCTAGAAAACTTCCAAGTCTATTTATTTTGAAATATATCCTTAGGATTGTAGACGGTCACTGTCCCACTGTGCTGCAGAATGTGACAACCACTTCCTTCTCTCTAAATGTGCCTTGGTGTCCATTCCCATCCTCAGCCTCTAGTGACCTACATTCTATTTTCTCTACAAATGAGTGAAAATGTATTTGTCTTTCTGTGCCTGGCCTATTACTATCCTGATTTGATCACTACACATTGGTATATATATTGCATGTTATAGTAGTGTACCCCGTGAATTAAATACAGGTATTGTATATCAATAAAAGAAACTTGAGAATTTATAGTGAAAGCGTGAGTGAGGGACCAAATTGATAAATACACGAAGTTTAAAGAAGAATGTGAATTTTACTTTTATCCTATAAAAAGCAGCTCAGAATATAGACTAGTTGCTATCCAATGTTACGTCAAAAGGATCAGTCTCTTCAATGTCCCACCTCAGCCAGAAGAATTTTCTTATCATTTTGTATTACTGGATCACATTTACTCAATAAAGAGTTAATGCTTATTTACATACCATGATTTAAAATATGCCCCCAAGTCACCCAGTTCTCAAATACACAGCAAACAAAGGAAGCATTTCAGTTCTGTAAAATATCAATTTCCAAATCTGAAGTGTTAGTCAAGGCTCCACTGAGGGTGTCTCTGATGTTTTCAAGAAGGCATTTTGGTCTAAAGAAACAAAGATGCGTAAGGTGAGTTGTTGCTAGAGATCTAGAGAGATCATGAGAAAGTTGTCAGCTTTAGATAATGTCGTAAAATCAGCCCTGACAAACCCATAAGTGATTCTTAGCCATACCATGAATTGTTCCTGAGACAATTTCCACCCAAGGCAATTAGTTCCCTGTTAACTTTAGAACTAGGTTTTAAGCAAAATTTTCTTCCCCTGGAAGCAGTCAGAACATGGGTCGTTTCAGGACTTTGCCTATCTGTCTTCTAGTCTGCTCTCAGCTGGCTGATCCATGTGGCTGATTTTCCTACTCTGCTGCAGTCTGAGCTCTTCATTTCCATAACAGCATTCGTTATAGTGAGTGCGAAGCCCTGCCATAAACAGAAGTAAATCAAGAATTCACATAGGAAGCATAGTAATAGTAGAACCTTTGAAAGCATTAACTTCTGTCTAAAACCAGCACTCTTGCCTGGCTCCTAACATTCATATTTCTTAGAAATTTAGGCTGAGGCAGGAGGATCACAAGTTGGAGTATAGCCTTGCTTGGGCAGTTTAGTGACTAAGCAAGACCCTATTTTAAAAAAGGGCTAAAGACATAACTCAGTGTGAAGGCCTTAGGTTCAGTCCCCTGGAACCATAAAATAGGAGAGAGAGCCAAGGAGGTAGCTCGGTGGCCCAACAGCTGCCTGGCAAGGGCGAGGTCCTGAGTTTGATTCTTGGTACTACTCCTCACCCCCTAAAAAAAAAAGGAAAGAGAGATAAGAGGGGTCTTTCCTGTTTAATTTTACTCTGTATAATGCAGCTTTTAAAAATGATATTAATAGAATTGTTTTGGGACAGTCATTGAAGCAGAATGTTTGTAGTCATGATTACCCCTTCATTTTTTTTACAGGAGACAGGATTCTTTATAGTATGCATCTCACCTCTTGTTAACCTTTTCTTCCATCCTTGTAGGGCCCACCCTGGTCATTACAGAATATTGTTGCTATGGTGATCTTTTGAATTTTTTGAGAAGAAAACGTGATTCATTTATTTGCTCAAAGCAGGAAGACCAGGCAGACACAGCACTTTATAAGAACCTTTTGCATTCAAAGGAGTCTTCCTGGTAAGGCTGATTTGCATAAACAGTCAGCTGTTGACAGGCAGTTCATGGGGTCATAAGGGTTTGCAATCAAGGCTGATTCTTTAAAAAATGAACCAAGGTACTCTTAGGTGTGAAATCAGAATTATTAAATTATTTAAATGTGATTAACTGTTTAGGAAGTTCAAATAGTGTTTTTAAAGATTCAGATCGTGTTAATGTTAGATGTTTGCTTTTTAAAAATGTGCATGTTTAATTTTTTTTCCCTTGGCCTTAGTTCAATGCGATCTGATCCGTCTATGCCTGTTTCTTTTATCATGAGTCTGTTCTTACATGCATTTACATTTATACTGCTAAGTGTGGTCCTTTGTGCATCTGTTTGGCCTTTTGAGGCAGGGTCTCACTGTGTAGTCCAGACTGGCATCGAACTCATCGTGCCAGTCCTTCTGTCTCAGCCTGCTAAGGGCTGGGATTACAGGCATGCATCAGCATGCCCAGCCTCTGTATGCATCTTCACAGTGAAAGCCTTTATAGGGAAGATGCTAAGGCTGTCATGTTATAGTGAAGTCCTTTAAAACTTGTAGCCAAATGGCAAAGAATGTTGGACACTGCAGTACGTGTAAACTTTTGTCGTCATGCTCTGAATATTCCTCTATACCTGCCTGCCTTTTGGTTTATCATGCTGTAGAGACATAACCTAGCACATTTTAAAACAATTCTCAGCCTTATTTTCATCTCTTTCATCACTGATACCATTCTAAGGTTGAGAGATGTGTCAAGAGCTTCTAGTTCCTTTATGAAGAATTACATTGGTTTACAACTAGAGTAGACAGTTACCTTCTCTGCCATATGTTGCCCATTGTTTTTTTTTCCTGAATGGTGTTAGTATCTACCACTTAAGATTTCCTAGATTACTTGCTCCTGTGGGAACTGCAGTCATGCTCAGTCCCTCTTAAAATGTACTCTAGGGGCTGGAAATGTGGCTCAGTGCTAGAGCATAGCTCAGCATATGAGAGGCCCAGAACCAAAATAAATAAGGAAGTAAGTTTATCCTCTATGTTTTGAGATAATAAGACTTCATCTCCTGATTGCTAGACATCAGGCCCACAAGGAGACTTCAGTGACTATTATTGATGGACAATTACTTTTTAAAGCCATTTTTCACACCTCTGGCTTAAGTTTAAAACCCTAGGTGAATTTTTTTTTTATTTTTATCTTGTTAGTCTGTAAGCTTCAGTATTTTAAAGTGGTAGTAACATACTGTAAAAGCTACCTTTTGCTTCTAAGGCATACTATTCTGTGTATGAAGACTTGAGCCATGTTATGTTATTTCCAAACGTTGGCCCTCTGAGTATTTTTTTTTTTTAACTTTGAAAAATAATGGCCTGAATTGTTGAGTCCTGTATGGTGTTCTTTGTGCTTTGGGATCCCATATGGGTTTGGAGTCCCCAGCACGCTCTGAAGGAGGTTGTTGTCATGGTGTTTCTATGCTAATCAGAAGCAGGAAGTACTAGAAATCTTGAAGAGTCTCCAGCCAAATGTTGCAGATTCAAGAGGTCCAGATGGTTCAGAAAATCATCCAAATTATTGGTGTTTATCTGAACCAAACTTGGTTTTTTTAAACCTCCTTCCATCAGCCGCTATATGTTACCAGTCGCCTCCTCAGTGCATATTGGAAGCTCTCGTCCTTTTATCTTTTGTCTTGTCTCTGTGGGGGCTAATTCAGAGTTTGGAGTAATTTAGAGTTTGGAAATAATGCCTTTGGCTCTCTGTTTCTCATTAAAAATCCACCAGATCTAGAGATGGAGCGCCTCTAACCTGAGTCCCCCCAGAAAGGACATCTAGTTCCTGGGGACTGGACCGTCATAGTGAATATTAAAAACTTGTATTTTACAGAACATGTTTTATAAACCTTCATTCGGTACCGCATTGCTTTCTCAAAATCAGTCCATTTTGTGACAGAGTGGGCCCCTTAGCTTCCCCACCTCGTCCTGGCTCGGTCAGTAATGACTTAATGATTACTTCATCTCTCTCCCAGCAGTGACAACAGTACCAGCGAGTACATGGATATGAAGCCTGGAGTTTCTTATGTCGTCCCAACCAAGGCAGACAAAAGGAGATCGGCAAGAATAGGTGAGTAACATTATTTATAGAGGTTCTGTCATATGCTGTGGAATAGAAGGTCATTCCCCGTAGGGTCCCGCTGCGGCAAATCCAAGGGTCAGTGCCCTGAGGGTTTGCCACTTGGGTGGGGCTGGAGCATATATTTTTGTGTCTGAGCATTTTAACTATGTTTGAGATTTTAAAAAAAGTTATCCTCCCTCAGAGGCCTTATGACCCAGTCCAGGAGTGTTGACTTTTTAAAAAAAATTTTTTTTTTTCAGTGTTGACTATTGATTTTATGATTCAGCACTTTCTTTCCTCAACATTGGGGGTGGGGGTGATTGTCTTGCAAGTTCACCTCAGAAATTGTTACCAGTGGTTTCCTAACCTTCCAGGTGTAATTGCTAAGAAAGTCCCTCTTTTCCTAGCAGGCTCATATGTAGAGAGAGATGTGACTCCCGCCATCATGGAGGACGATGAGCTGGCCCTGGACCTGGAAGACTTGCTGAGCTTTTCTTACCAGGTGGCAAAGGGCATGGCTTTCCTCGCCTCAAAGAACGTAAGCGAGAGCAATTCTCATAAGTCTTTTTTTTTCTTTTTTAATAAAGAACGGAGTATTTTAGGGCCTTAGTTAGAATGCAGAGTGTCATTTGGAAGTGTGGTAACCAAAAGCAGAGGAAATTTAGTTTCTTCATGTTCCAACTGCTGTCTCTTTGGAATTCCTGTTCTAATTTATAAGCTTTAAAGTGTAAACCTGTCTAAATGAGCTTTCCATGAATATTCTTTTATATGCAGTGAATTCATTTAAAACTTTTTAGCTTTAGGATATAGGATATGCTTCTAGAAAATAGATAATCATTTTATCAGCAAAAGCAGGCGTGTACCTCATGGTAGTTAGGCAAGGAGAAACATAAGAGTTGGGTTTTATTGGTGTTAGACACTGAATATTAATGCATGTGGCCTATAAAATATCAGGAAATGGGCATCACAAAAAATAATAAGGAGGAGGGGATGAGGATTGGAAGAAATGATGAAACCAAAACAAGGGGCATGGATTCAGGAAAAGAGGAATTCTTTAAGAAGTAGGACAAATTGAAGTAAATGAGGTCACACTTCTACTGTTCAGCGTCACTGGTGACATTTCCAAACAATTACCAAACTAAAAAAGGATATAGGATGGCTGAAATAAAGACCATTTTCCTGTGTCCTTGGGAGATGTCAAATTGAAGTCGTGAAGACATTTTAGGAACTCTTTCAAAGAACACTCAAAAAAGATGCATGCAAAATAAATTTTCCTTTGAAAAAAATCCCAATTTGACTATTTATAATATATTTTCCTATGAATGAAAGCATTGCGGAGGAAGGGGAGCAGCATTTATTAGAATTGATTTTGAAAGCGATTATAGTAATTAGGGTCCTGAGGAAATGTGAATGTCATTCAAGGCGTAATTTTGATTTTTATTTTTGGTTCGCTAAGTACTTTAGACATAAAACAAAAGTTTTGGTGTTTCTTTTATAATGATAAAAACAACATTTTCAGAATTAAAAATACTTTTCATTCTTTGAAAGTTAAAATGAATTTAAATGGCTTTTTCTTTTCTCCCTCAACCTAATAGTGTATTCACAGAGACTTGGCAGCCAGAAATATCCTCCTTACTCATGGTCGAATCACAAAGATTTGCGATTTTGGTCTAGCCAGAGACATCAAGAATGATTCTAATTATGTGGTTAAAGGAAATGTGAGTACCCGTTCTCTGTCTGACAGTTCTGCAAAGGATTTTTAGTCTCAATTTTTGATAAAAGTTGTTTTCTGTGATTTTCATAATGCAAATCCTACCTTGAAATGTCATGCATTTTAGCAGTCAAATTAAGTATACTTCAGCAAAATTTTCATGGAATGCTGAACATTACTACTAGCATTTGATAATGCTAGAATTCCTAATTCTAATTGTGTAATTACAGGGCATGTAAAGGAAACAGAAATAGCCTTAATTTTCATTATAGCTTGAGAATAGCAATGAACTTGATTTTGCTGAAGTGTAACAAATGTAGACCTCAAGGTCACAGCAGGATAATTCTTTGGAGATTGGCACACTGTATGAAAATGATTGAAATCTAAGGATCCTGTTTGAAATTAGCTGTGTAGAATGTGGGATCTAATCAACAGAGGCTTTGAGTAGATTCATAAGTAATAACTGATTTGTAGATCATAGTAATTTTTTTCAAAATGTTTTATTTCACTGCCGTTTTTCATTATGTCCTGCAAACCTATGTTTTTGAATGCAGTGTCTTCCCACTTTAATAGTAGGAGAGACTGAGGCACAGTATATTTTAGTGGTTTTTACCTGAAAGGAGATGAGTCGTAAGGGGCTAAAAGCAAAGTTCATGGTTTTTAAAGCAGTAGCTGATTGGTATGGGAAACCATTAACTTTCTATCCGAATATATTCGTCTATATCTATTTTCTCAGGCCCATTTGTGCAGATGTATTCCTGGAGGAGATTTTTATGTCCCTTATAATAATGTAATATTTCCTCCATCACTGTGGTATCTCTGTTGGTGGAACTCTGTTCAATAGGGTTCTATATAAGAACTGCTGGTTTTATCTCCTGACCTGAGCATGCATTTCTGAAAAGGCTGGACCAGGCCAGGTATTATCATAGGGAGGGCTGATAAAACCAACTTCTTTCCATTCTGGTACCATAGTGAATGAAAGATGGAAATGTGCCTTCTAGTTAGAAGTCTCTAACTACTGGCAAAGGGCTACAGAAGGGAGGTAGTGACCTCTGGGCTTAGTCGTGCTGAGTTAAAATCTAACCGTATCATTTAGTGGCTATGTGATATTTGTCAAGAATTAATCCGATGTCTTTACATCTTGCTTTTTCTCCTCTTGGGAATGGTGCTGGCACCTGCCTCGTAAAGTTGTTGTGAAGTTTAAACTAGCTACTGTATGCCACGAGCTTCAAATGATACCAGGCATATTCTTATTATGCTTTCTGTATGCCTTGTTTGAATCTAAATAATCGCAGCAATGGTTTTGACACAGCTTCTGACTTCTTACTGTAATTGACAATGGTGGATAAGGCCCTACCCGACTTTTAAATTGTGGATTTAGCAGTTGAACTAACCAATCACCGATATCACTCTCCCCAAGTTACTGGGAAAAGAATTTAAGAAAAAGAGCACAACTTGTTACTGCCCCTAAATACTGTCCTGGTCATTTGAAATCTTCAGGTTCTCTGAAAGTTGTTTCATATTGCGCCGAGGGTATTACATATTTTTAGGCAATGGATACTTTTACTGTCTAGGAGAGCTGACAGGACCCTTGTCTGAATACGAGGTTAAATGTGTAGTTTTTGTTGCTTTGTTTTACTTTTGTTTTTGTTTCTGAGGTTGCTGTCCCTGTGTAACTCAGGCTGGCCTCAAACTTGTGATTCTCCTGCCTCACCTTCCCCCATGCTGGGATTAGAGGGTGTACACCACTGTTACATAGGATTACCAAGAAAAGCAATTATGCTGGATTGTGACAGATATTAAATTTTAAAAAGTAAAGTTGACATATCCATATATATACTTCTTTATTGCAAAGGAAAATTCTAAAAGCTACTGTAATTTCAAAGTAGTGGTGAATGTAAATGAGATACTTGTAAACACTGGAATAGGATTTGAAGGTATCTGTGCTTACTACTTCGGTAGACAAAGTCACAGGAACTGCTAATAGTACTGTCTTTCTCTATAATTTGTTTTTTAAAGCTAGACCTCACTTAGAAGTTACTGAAAATAAGGATGACATTTTGTATCTTCCAGGTGTTCATACAGGCCCCTGAGTTCAAGCCACCCAGAGTTTTCAGGCTAACGGCCCCGTATTGAGCTTTAGCACAGAATCTAGGGAAAGAGGTTGGAAAGCTGATACTTTTTTAGCTTATTAAAATAACTTTAAGGTTAGAAAAAACTGCCTTCCTAATTTTTAATGTTGATTTGGCTTTTTATGGTAGAGTAATATACAGAAATCCAGAGGAACAGTCACAGTTTGGCTTGACTTTAGGAGTTCAAAAGCCATTTCAGAAGCCGTGGACTCTTCTGCAGTCACGTAGATAAAGGTCTCCTGAAATTGTCCTCAGTTCTCACGCTCAACCTAGCAGCAGGAACAACATGCATAAGATGTTTCCCATTCACCTTTTGAAGCTTCTCCGTTAACACGGCTGGACCTGTGTGCTTTCCTCTAGGCCCGACTTCCTGTGAAGTGGATGGCTCCAGAGAGCATCTTTAACTGCGTGTATACGTTTGAAAGTGATGTCTGGTCCTACGGGATTTTTCTGTGGGAGCTCTTCTCTTTAGGTAAGATGATCCTTTCTGAGGACCCCCTCATTAGACTCAGAACATCTTCTTGGGTTTGTATTCACGTCCTGCTTGCTTATACTTTCTGGTTGTGATTTTCCACCTGTCTGTGCCGCAGGGAGCAGCCCCTACCCGGGAATGCCGGTCGATTCCAAGTTCTACAAGATGATCAAGGAAGGGTTCCGGATGCTCAGCCCCGAGCATGCGCCTGCTGAAATGTAAGGGCCCAGAGAGTAGTTTCCTTCCGATAACCGTTTTCCCTTGTAGTTTTGTTTTTAAAGACAGAAATCCAGATGTTGAGGGTTTTTGCAAGTGCAGTTTGAAATGTCACTTGGTTCTTTTCCTGACACTCTGATCAAATGTCATTGCTGTAATTTTTCTTTTTTTCATAATCTCTTGCTGCCAAGAATATAGAAGGTTTTGACAGTATCTCAGACAGTGTTTTATTTTATGCACACGCCACTTCATGTGTCCACAAAGTCATTGCGAGACAGGTACTGTAAGACTGGTTGAGGGCATCTAGGAGTGACAGTGACTCTCCTTTTGCAGGTATGACATAATGAAGACTTGCTGGGACGCCGATCCTCTCAAAAGGCCAACATTCAAGCAGATTGTCCAGCTCATTGAGAAGCAGATTTCCGATAGCACCATTCATGTGAGTACCTGGTCAGGCCCAAATCTCCCTTCCGCTTCCAGGTACATGATCCTCAGCAATTGGGGCTGATGACCTGTGTGTCCCCACTTCTCTGTTTGGTCTGGGTTGTAAATTGGGCTTCAGAGGAGGTGACTAGAATGTTTTTTTCTGCTCAGCCGTCTCTTCTGAGCCAGAGAAGGCTGTGTGATGAGGAGGGGCAGGGCTTTGTGCTTAGAAGTGTGCAAGCACAAGTTCCCACAAGCACTTGCTGTGCTTCTCCTCCGCCCTGCGTGGAGATCATGGGGTTGGTGTGCTCTCCCCTCACCAGTCGGGTCCACTCATCCTCGGGCGGGCTGCTGTGCTGTGAACCAGAATGAAAGGCAGCTTGTTACCGCGGTGGAGTCAGCCTCCTGTTCACACAGGTGTAGCCGGCACATGGCGATAGCTGTCAGGCCCACAAGCCACAGAGAAGCAAGAGTTGTTTGAAGTGGGGAGATCCCTCCCAGTGATTTGAGGAGTGAGGGATGAAAGCTCAAATCCATTATTTCCTCCCCTGCTTTTAAGGAAGAATTAATGATCCTTACTTTGATTTGGATTTTTATAGTCTGCTTTTTCCCCCCTCCCAGGCTGTGTGCTTGGAGCACTCTTTTCTAACAGACACCACTACACTGTACTTTTAGGTTACGGCTTGTTCTGTGGGGTGTCACGTTATATTTCAAATGTAACGGTATTTTTCACCCAAGTACTTTAATTTTCCAACGGCACACCCCTGCAAGAGTCGTAAGTTTCTCAGCAAATTGCACCAGCAGTTGGGGTGCATTTGGCCATAGGGATTTGTAAAACTTTCTAATAGGTTAGGTAGTGCTTGTTCCCAAATGGGTCCCATCAGAAGAGCAGGGCTTGCAGATGTTTTGCTGCCACTTCTCATGTAAAAATGATTTCCTTGGGGAAACTAGAGAGTAAAGCAAAGCTTGTATTTGTTTCAGCGTTCTGATGTGGGTTTTATCCACCCAGGTCCTGTAAACCACTTCTCTTCACGAATCCTTGTCTGTTGCTTGTGATTCGGAAGCTCTGCGTGCCCCTTGCTGCTGTGTTCATCGTAGGGACTGCTGTATTAATTGTGGCCTTGTTTTCCTAGATGTACTCCAACTTGGCCAGTTGCACCCCCAACCCTGAGAACCCCGTGGTGGTGGACCATTCTGTGCGGGTCAACTCGGTCGGCAGCAGCGCCTCCTCCACACAGCCTCTCCTTGTGCACGAAGATGTCTGAGCAGGAGGACCGCTCGGGATCATCTCCCCTACAGGAGCGATCCTCATTCCTTTGGCTTCCATGATGGTCATTTTGTTTTCCTTCAATTAGCATCCTGTGCCAGGGTAGTGGGCCCCCCACTGTAATCCTGTTTTGATGAGCACACTTTAGTGGCTAATGCTTTTCTTGTCATCAGCCACCAACCTATCAAACTGTATATATTCCCAAAAGCTAAGTAGCTCCTACTGTAAACAGAAAAATATTCTGATTTAGACAAAGGGAGGGTGGGATGGGCTAGATGCCCAGATTGCTTTCCATTGCTTCTCCAGTTCTATTTGAAAGGTATGGTTGGTTTTTATTTGAATAAATAGAAGTATACTCACTTTTGGCCTGAAGACATGATCCAGGATGATAGGATTGACAATTGAAACCTAATCTGGGTTTAAGAAATCTAACATTTCATGCTGAGAATGAGACCTAGGCCAAGAAAAAGTGCCCCTGAACCTGGACCACTGTGTGAGCTTTTGTGTATACCTGACCTGGCTTTTAAATAGAATATACTGTTAGGAGTTGAACTGGAGATGAGGCCTCCCTAGCCAGCACCTGTATATACTCATCTATAGATTGTGCATGTTCATACATTGGAGGGGGAGCCCATAAGGTTTAGTTTTTTAGTACAACCCTGGTGTTATGTCTGCTGTGTGCAGGAATAGATTGAGCCATACAATTTGAAGGAAACAGTTAACACTGTTTTTTGTTTAAGGAAAGACTGTAACTGCCAAGCATAGTCCTAACAAAAAGCTCCCCTTTTAGCCAATGAACTTGGCCTATCAATTGCCCAGAACAAGCCTACCGGCTTCAGAATAGCATAGTACTCAATGGATTTTGGTGCTGTTTGACATGACTGATTTACCACATGATTCTGTAGTCATGAAGAAGCAGTGCTGTCTTACTTGGGATTCTTGTGTAACAAAAAGCTAATTGGATTCAGCCTTCTTTACAGATATGACTTGGACATTGGGCCAGTATCTCATGTCAGTGTGTGTGTGTGCGTGCATGTATGTGTATCTGTGTATGTGTGTGTGCACACGCCTGCACATGTTGAGGTATATTTGAGGGGATTCTTTTCCTGAGTCCAAGAAGGTCCTTCAGTATCTAAGAAGTAACTTGGCTTTCTTCCTCAGCCCTGCATCTCTGCACATAGCTGCCTAGAATAGCTTACCAAAAGCTTGCGTAGAGGCCTGGCAGAAGTGGAGGGCATAGGGGCCTGCCTATCTGCAATCCATGCACACCTAAGGCACTGTTATTTATACTCAACATACTGTACCCATTCCTTAGACTTCATGTGATACTACCGTTCCACCGAAACATATCTGTTACTCTTTAGGCCCTGGCCTGGATATTATTCTTGGTAGTTTACCTTCTTTCTCCCCTTCTCCTCATTGCTGCCTAATATAAGAGGTAAATGTGTACTTAGCAAGATTTGTGTGTTGTCTTGCAAGATTCAGGTATGTTGCCTCCATGGTTTCCTGTTCTCCATTCCTTAGGCTACATTTAGAGCAGTTTGTCCCTTCATCTGGAAGTGACCATTTGCACTGGAGTTCGATGCTCTCGCACCTTTCCAAAGTTAACAGGCTTCGGGGCTGTGTTGCCATGTAAAGATTGTTCCCATTTGCCATACTTTGTCTGAAAAATTTCTTTGTGTTCCTATTGACTTTGATTATAGTAAGAAAAGTTAATTGTAGCTGTCTAGGTACTTCAGGGGCACTTCATTGAGAGTTTTGTCTTGGATATTATTGAAAGTTTATATTTTTATAATTTTTTTTACATTTGATTTTTTTTTTTTTTGCAGTTGCTTAATGTTTGAAATTATTTTGTGGCTTTTTTGTAAATATTGAAATGTAGCAATAATGTCTTTTGAATATTCCCAAGCCCACGAGTCCTTGAAAATATTTTTTATATATACAGTAACTTTATGTGTAAATATATAAGCGGTGCAAGCTTAAAGGATGTTGTGTTTTCATGTGTTTTTTTTCCTGATATGTTGTCCAACTGTTGACAGTTCTAAAGAATTCTAATAAAAATGTAAATATATAAATTGAATGAGATTTTTTTTCTTGCTTAAAGTGCATCCAACCTTGCAGAAAATGTTGTACCCAGTTCATATAAAATAAATTGAGGACTATCAAATCATACTAGGATTTACATGCTTGAAGATTAAATAGATATTTATTAAAATTTTTATTATGCATTACATCTTACCATTCTTTATACCCTAAGGTCTTTATTTAAATTGAAAAACGTAGTAAACATTTTGAGAATTTGCACATAGCTGTGATTATTAAGTTGATTCTTAGGAAGTGATCATTTTTGTTGCCAAAATACCGGCAATTTTTGTGTGTTCCAATCTGATGTACATGGCAGGTTTCCTAAAAGCGACTGTCCAAAAATTAACCTGGAGCAGTAAAGTAATGGCCAAGGTTGACATCAGCAGTACCAAAAAAAGTGGTTTATATTCTTACTGCTTTGAGTTTTGAAGAGAAATAATTTCATTGTGCACTATTCTGTTCTGCCCTCAATCTTTCTTCTTACTGACTTCTACATAGAGGTAAATCCCATCACTTACTGGAGGACAGTGTATTGTGCCTTTGAGTTAGGTACTGTCCTGTGACTGGAGCATCTTACAGAACCAGAAGGTCCCATCCAGACCTCTGGAATTCGGACAGACACTGAGTTCTCCCACCACCTTACACCCTATAATCTTATAAAGAAAGAGGCACCCAAACACCATTAACCTCTTTTATGGAGGTGACATTACGCCCACAGAAGTATCTTCTGCAAATAGTGAGAGGGGCTAAAAGGTGACCAGTAATGAAGGATAATCCTAAGGAATTTGCATGCAGAGGGATGTGTCAAATAATCAGGGAAAAGCAGACACCATTTCAATCAAGAGTTTGCTGTTACTTTATTACAGATAAGAATGCTAATTGACTACAAGAGTGAAGTCCTTTCTTTCCAAATGTTCCCACTACAATTTAGGGGTGTGTGTGTGTGTGTGTGTGTGTGTATAAGATCTTGAGTTACAAGCATATTATCAGTCCTTCTTGACCCAGATTTTCATTGCAGAGTAGTGTTGGGTGCTTGGTGTCCAGGCCCAAAGTGGATTCCAATCCTGGTGCCAGCCCTTTCTCTACCATTTACCATTACTCTAGAAATTTCAGTTCTATAGTAGTAATGTTTGTCACAGTACAGTGTAAAGCTCTCAAGACCTACACAGTACTCAAAACATGGTACCTTTGTGCATATCTGCAATCCCAGCACTGGGAGGCAGAAGACTGAGTTTGAGTCCAATCTGGACAACTTAGTGACTTACTGAAATCCTGTCTCAAACAGATTTTAAAAGAAAAAGATGGTAAGAAATAAAGGGCAAGCTTATTGGAGACTTGAGATTAGGGGTAAATGGATGTCCCATTTACATATATGTATGTCCCAATTCCTCAAAACGTAACTATTAGTTGTTTCAAACATACACTAATAAAAACTTTAAAAAGGGCTGGAGATGTAGATCGGTACAAAGGCCCTGGGGTCAATCCCTAGTATACCACCACCACCAACAAAGGAGCTTTCTTTATGGTTAATTAAGCTTCTTAAATAGGAAAGATGAACAATACTCTTATACTGGTATGTCTCACATAGAATTATATAATCAAATACTATTTCTTATGTTTTACTCTTAAATACAAAAAGAATTGCACTAGTGTTGATATGACTTTGCTGTAAGTGCGTATGCGCTCTTATGAAGGTTCCAATGTTTTAGCCAGTAATTGAAGGCTCTTGTGTTTTAACTTCAGCCTTCTCCTTCCACAGTCATTGAGCCATGAGTATTATCCCCCACTCTCCTGCCTCCATTCTCTGACAGTATATTTGTCTTTTCCAACAAATCACACTGTTTTCCAGACCAGTGAAATCATCTCAGTTGGAAGTTGCCTCTGAATTTCCATGACATTCCATACTTAAACTCTTACAACTAGTCCTGCCATGTACTGGAGTTGTTTTGGTTCTTGTCCTCTTTCCCACTGACATTATACCCAGACTTGTTCATTAGTGTTCCTTGCTTCAACTTGAAATTACCTCTGGAGTGGCCAACCTATGGTACACATGCTGCAGTGAGCTGTTTGCATCATTAAAAGATCTAAAAGGGTCTCCATCGCTGGTAGATACTCAGAGGCCAGAAAGCACAAGAGCTTGTACAATTCATTAAGACTTGCCTATGTTCATTTAATAGTACACATAGCCAGAATCTGCATTCAGACCTGTCTCTTCTCTTCACTGACGGCCCTCCCACTACACTGTCTATGTGAAACATCTCTCATCCACCGCAGGGCTCATCCCTTGAGCCTAGCTGCCTTGGGACTCTCAGCTTCCTCCAGGAGCCCATGTGCCTCAGCCAGGGTTGGCTGAGGAGAGACCACCCTGCCATCCTAAAGTGATAACCAAGTTGCCGTGCTCTTGAGGTACACGTGTTCCCTACTACCAGTGCCCCTGAAGTTGATTAGTATTTCTTGAGTGCTTAACTAGTGCTGTTGAAGAAATAAATATCCCATCAGTTGGGAGTCAAGGAAACCCATCTGGGAGAAGATGGCTCCAGGGAAAAGGAAATGCCAGGGAAGAGATGCTTACAAAGGTAGCTTCATTTCATATTCAGGCTTGGCAGTGAGGCTTTGGGGAGAAGAGAAGAGAGGAAATGGAGGGGGGGGGTCCCTTTGGCAGGATGCTGAGAAGGGTCCAGTATTGATGAAGACATTAATCCATAGATTGAAGAAGCTTAAATATGATAAAATATTAAGAAATTCACACTTAGGCGTATCATAGTGAAACTTCAAAGACCATGAGAAACAGCAACAAGGAAAGCCAGAAGACAGTTAAAATAAGTGTACTGAAATGTTACTGAGGTCTACACAGCTGCTCACAGTTGTTAGAAGTATAGAAAAGAATGGTTTGGTTGGATGGGGAGGAGTAGGGAGGAAGGGGAATTGACTGACCTACTCTGCAGGTCCCAGAAGTGGGAAGTGGAACTGAAGCTGCATAGCAGAGATACCTGGGTTTAAGGTACCACCCAAGGCTTGACCTTGGAGAGGCTCGGCAGAGCCAGCACCAGGGAGGGGAAAGGTGCCATAGGAGACCTCCCAGGACCACCTTCAGCTGATCTGGCTTCCAGTGAACATCTAGAAGGAAACTTGTTGCTACTGCAGGGCTTCTGTACTTCACTCAGCCACTAGAAGTTTGGTTGTCTCTCAGTTCTGCAGGCTGGGAGGCTGAGATCAGTGTGGCAGATGGGTTCTTCTTAGCCCTTGTTCCATTTCTGGCAGATCGTTATCAAGCTTTGGCTATTCTTGGTTTGTAGACCTCTGCCTTCACCTTCACATAGTGCTCTCTCTAGGTATTTGTGCCCATTTCCTCCATGTTATAAGAACACCAATCATATTGGGTCAGGGGTTCATAATACTCCAGTATGACTTCATCTTTACAAATTACCTCTCTAGTGATCTTACATCCAGATAGGGTTATATCATAAAATACCAGTGTTTAGAGTTAGAACTTCAACATAGGAATTTGGGAGGGACACAATTCAACTCATAACTACAGATCTCACCTCTTTATTGTGTTAAGTGACCTGGTCCTCATCAGAGTACTAAAACTAGCTCTCAAAAAACTTCAAAGATCTTAAAAGTGCCGATTTTATAGCATTGTTTTAAATTACATCTGAAATTCAAATTTAATTTGATGCCCTTTAGTTTGTTGGCTAAAGTGGTACACATTGTTTGCATTTTGAGACTATATCTTGATTTAAGGACTGGACTTAATCATTGGATGTTATAGTCAGGGGTTGTAAGGAGAACAGTTAGAATCAGGACAGAGTTTGTAATATTATTTTATGATGGTCACCCAGAGTTTAACACAAGAAAGTGCAGGAAATCTATCCACAACACTAAAGACTCAGAATACTCAGCCAAGGGTCTAGATACCACAGCAATGTCCTGCATGAGTCCAGATGAAAACTCAGAGCCCATAACAATGCCTCCCATGAGTCCAACTGGAGGTCCAGAGCCCACGAGAAGGACTCATGCTTTATGGATCTGCGCTGGGAAGGCCCACAGGTCAGTGCTGGAAGCTAGAAAGTCTATGTCAGCGGGGTGCTGGTAGGTTGAGGGTTCTACACTGAAGCCAAGAAGTCACGCTCAAAACAAGGACCAGGGCTGTGCTGAAAAGTATCACAACTACCCTCAGCAACACGGGGATCCCAAATTCCTCCAATGATAAGAACAGTTGAGTATGTGCCAGAAAGCCAGCATGACGAGTTCCTCCTGGAAATTAAACAGCACATGTCTTCCCATCCAGAGCCAGGAAGCGATGTTCCATGTAAGGACCAGAGCTCCCCCAAAGTGAACCACAGCCACTCTCACCAACATGGTCCCGAGCTCCTCCGCTGACAATGGTCGAACTCACACTGGGGAAGCTTGTCATGATGAGCTCCTCCAGGAGAACCAACAGCTCAAACAGTAACACTTAAAGAAACCCACAACACCTCACTCATCTTCTCCATGTATGTTTATGCTAGCAGCTTTGCTCAGGTGGAACAGCTACACTCAGCACCATGCTGATTTAATTCAGCTGGTGTTAAATTGACCATCAATTTTTAATCCATGACACTAGATATTCAAGCTCTAGCACAACGGGAGAAACATGCAATACCTGTGGTAGCAAAATACAGAAAAGGAACTTTTGTGAAGCTCTATTGATTGCATACCCCCTTAGCTTTTGCCATATAAATTATTTCATCTTCATTCTTGAAAACAGTTCTCACTAGATGTGGAACTCAAATGGTTGTTATGTAGTTCACCACATTTACTCACCATCTTCTGGCTTTCCTTATTGTTATTTCTCTTGGTCTTCGAAGTTTCACTGTGATATCTCTGTGAATTTCTTTGTATTTTATCTTGTAAGAACTTCTTGAATCTATGGATTGGTGTCTTTCATCACTACTGGAAAGTTCTCAGTTGTTTTTAAGTTGCTTCTTCCCTATTCTGTTTCTCTTCTTCTTCTGAGACACCAGGGTCCTTAGACCTTCTCACTCCACCCTCCATTACTCTGTGTCTTTTATATTTCCTTTCTGACTTTCTATGTGCACGCAAGATAATTTCTGTCCTTTGTATTATACAAATCCCCCTTCAATTTCTGTCCAGGTAGAAGTTTTTAGCACTTTCATTGACATGCCATAAAATCTACCATTCCAGTTGTATGCTCAGTGATTTTATTGTGCAACTATCCCCACAAAACAGTTTTAGAACACTGCTATTATTCTAAAAATTTCCCTCATGCCAACTTTTTAAAGTATTCAAATAATTTTAATTAATTAACTGTCTTGTTCCCTGAGATTATACCACATATTTGCCTCTTATGGCACCACACACCCACTCAATAATTTTCTCTGGGATTTTCCTTGATATTTTGGCCAAATAAATTATTGATAGGTTGCTTTATTTTGATAATTATCAGTGACAGTGATAGCTATCATTTATTTCATACCTACCATGTACATGTATCTGTCTCTAATCTTTTGCATATATTACCTTATTTAAGCCCCATGCCTACCCTAGGGGGTAGGTATTATTTATCTCCACTTAAATGTAAGAAACCTTTGTCTCTGAGAAGCTTTCTAGTTTCCCCTAGTCCTGATAGCTACAAGTACTGGAACTGAGTGGCAATCTCAAGTGTGACCCCTGAATCCTAGGGTTTTATTTATTTGCTTGTTTTTTAGTGCTAGAGACTGAACCCAGAGCCTCCTGCATTCCAGGAAAGCTCTCTACCATTGGTCTACACCCACAGCCCAACCCTAGGTCCTTGTTATGGTTTGAGTCTGGCTATCCCCTCAAGCCTCATGCAGTCATGGAGGTGAGCTTCAGGGAGGCAGGCTTCTAGAGTTTGTGAATGACTCATGGTCCAGTACTGGGATTATGGATGTGAGTGCTACACCCAAGTGGGTGTGACCTACTTACAATATAAGGGACAGAAAGAATCTTCTCTCCGTACTCCTACCCTTTTGCCCTTAGCTCTCGTTGCTTGTGGTATCTGCTTCAGCCTCCATGACCAGTTGACCTTCAGCCATGCCTTCCTACCTTGGAGCCAGTTGAGTATGGACTGAAACTCCCCCAAAACTGTAAGCTAAATAAACTTTTCCTTCCTTCACTTTGGGCATCAAGTATTTTGTTTCAGCAATGTGAGAAAAGTAACCGAGACAGTCCTTGAAACAGGAGCTTCATCAGTCTAATTGATACATGAATGACCCTTTTATTGTCATTTTCTCAGCATTGGTAGTTCAAAAGTACAAAATCTTGTGGAATCAAATCAACCACTTTGCTACTTATTGCCAACCTCTGCAAGATGTTGGTAAGATTGTGACTGAAATTAAAGCTAATGTGATGGCCCAGAATTATCTGTTAATTGTATGGGTTCGTGATCTGCTTGCTGTCTTTTGGATAACATATGACCTTCCCCTGTCTCCCAGGAACATCTCTCTCTCTGTGTTTCAGAGAACAGTCTCACAATTAAAACAGTGTCCCCCATTGACAAAGGGGTGTGGGATCTGAAGAGTACAGAGCAGCCCTAGTCAGGGTGAAGCAAGAATTTCAGATCAACGCCAGTGTAAGTGAAAACACCACCTTTCTGTCATTCCAACAGTTGTTACTGTTGGTTATAAATTAACAAGCTGTTGCCCATATGTCTCCTCCACTGTCGATTCCATTTTTATTGGTTAAATGCAGCTTTTCTGATGTGGCTTCTTCTATGATGGGTTTAACCTCCCAAGTGCTGGATCCTCTGGGTAAATGCTCCTCGTGGAAATAAACATTCTCCAGTGGCTCGCCTGTGGGTCTCCATCCATGGCTGGCTTTGAAGTGTGCATGGTTTTTCAAGCACATCAGGAAGGCTGTGGTGTGCTTTATGAGACTGACCTTTTTCTCTGTGGTCTGTGGCTTAGCAGTTTCTCTTGTTTCATTGCAAATGAAAAAGGAGGACAAGCAAGAGGATTTTCTTCATGGCTGTTGGTCTGAGGATACAAACAGGCATTCTAGAGCAGCTGAAAACTTTGTGTCTGCACAAGACGATGCCTAACCCAAGTGCCAAACCTCCCTCATACAGTATCACTGGCTCCTAATTTGGGTGTATTTTACTTATACTGTGTGTGTGTATAGAGCACCAATACGGGTGAACTAACTTTCTTCACTGCTCCAGCCAGATATTCCAGTCAACACAGCAAGATGTGATAATAGTTTTCATTTGGTGAGTTGCTAATCAATTAACAACTTCCTGGAGTAGCAGATTTTAAACAGGTTCCATGAGGGAAAAAAATGCTATAGTTGATTAGTTATGTCTGCCTGAACACAGGTATGGGGAATTGTATCATTTATGCTAACTTCTAGAGCTCCTCTCAAGTAGCACTTATCATGTTCTCAGTGTTTTCAGACATGAATCTAATCTTGTCTATAACAATATGTAATAATTATTATTACATTGATAAGAAACTAAGGGAAGAGAGATCAAGTTAACCTGTTAGTATGTGGCCAAGGCAGGACATAAACCCAGGAAGTTTTAGTTTCAGAGTTTGGGCTCTGAACCACTCTGAACCACTATGTTAAACTGTGTCTCTGTGTCTTTTCCCATTTCAATCTAGACAGATGACCTGGATAATTTGAGTTTAGGAAAACCCTCCCAGTTGCTTCTGGCCTAAGACACAAGAGAGAGTATTTTCCACCATGATGCTACTGGATGTGAACTTCATGAGACTCTGCCCTTCTTTCTTCTCAGGTGGACAAGGATTTAGATTCTTGGCCTTGCTAAACAGGAAGTCTTTCCAAACAGACAGAAAAAGAAGTCCCAACGTGGAATAGACACTCAGAGCACACATAGGAAACACTTTTACCCAGATCTCTGAAGAGCATGATATCTAAGGGTGATGGGGAAATTCAAAGATGATGGGACAATGCAAGGATACCCAAGCCACCTCACCTGTGCTGTTGTTTACCTCTAAGCTAACGCCCTCTTTTTTAAGCAATGTTTGTTAAGCAATAAGCATTTAATGCCATTATCCACCTTCCTCACAACAGTCCTAGGAGACAGGAATTTACATTACAAAGGAGAGAAAATGAAGACTCAAGGCTTATGAGGTAAACTTTGACTGCAAAGTCCCTCTTAATGGTATCAGAAAGTTTTAACTTTAGGTTGTTATTGTTGCTGCTGAATCCCATTGATTGAAAATGCCAATAAGTCAAGGAGATAGAAGCAACAGGGTGGGGAGGGCTGCAAGAAATGCGCTTGCCAGACCCTGCCCCTTCCCACAGCCACACCTGGACACTCTAGCCCTTCACATACCACTCTTTGGAAACCACTCTAAGTTCCCTGCAGTTTAGCAGCTTGGAATCCCATCCTGCTGCAATGTGGCTGACTGTGGCCGATGTCTCCTCTTCCTGGAAGGCTTCCTATCTCTGGAGCCTTTTGGGAATATTTCCCAGCCACTTACAGACTCCTCAATGACTCCAACAGTAAAGTAGGGAAGAAGTACACCTTTGGGGTCTATAGTTTTTCCAGCTTTCTCCAGCACTAAAACTCTTATTTTCAAATGTCCTTTCTTATTTGCAAATTTAAATGTATATTTAACATGCAGTTATCCCTTCTTACTTCCAGGCAGTTGGTCCCAGGACCTCCTGAAAGATAGCAAAACCTGAGGGTGCACAAGCACCCTGTATGAACAGTATAGTATTTGCATATAACCTGTGCATATTCTCCTGGGTGCCTTAAATCATCTCTAGGTTACTTACAATATCTAATATAATACAAATATTACACAAATAGTTGTTATACGGTATTGTGTAGGGAATGACAAGACTAAGTCTGTACATGTTTGCTACAGATGCAATTTTTAAAAGATATTTTCTGTCCTTGGTTGGTTGAATTCCTAGATGTAGAACCTGCAGATATGGGGAGGGGGGCTGATTATACTATTCTTTTGAAAAGATTTGCTCAACTCATGCTTTCCTGTAGGTAATCAACATTAACTTTGATTTGTTTTCTTTCATATCTTTCTATTTTTACATGTGTGTGCATATATAAATATATGTTATTTAAAGAAATGGGATTGTGCTATACATATTCTGTAACTTATATTTTTGATTTACAGTGTCTCATGATTATCACTCTAAATCACCACATATAAATTAAACTTTTAATTTCCCATAGTGTAAATGAAACAAAAATTTAACATTTTCATAAAGTCTTGTCACATTTACTGTTAGAAGTCTAAGATCTTATATTTTTTGATCCATTTCTACCAAATGTAGAAGATAGCATATATTTGTTGGGATTAAAAACAAAATTTAAAAATGTGCTATTTGATTTTATTCAGTTTATTAAGTAAAAGTAATCCACATGACAGAGCCTGATGTGGTAGTGGGAGAGCTGTGTGTACTCCTTAAAAGTTAATGAAATATGAAATATAATACACTTATTAAGTAGAAATGGACTGAAAAAAGTAGAAGGATATTAGTGTGCCTGGGTTGCTTTTTACTGGATGTATTTTAAAAGATTATTGGCTTTTCTTGGGTCCTTAAAAGAAGTTATCTTCCGATCACACACTTGCTTCTACAGTTTGGCTGTTTGGGATTAAAATAAAGCCAAACCACGGAAGAGTTACATGAGATGTTCACTGTTTGGATAACAATAGGTTATCACTTTACCTTTGAATTGCTGTCCAATGAGTGCACCTCCCTCCTCCCAGGAATGTCAATCAATCCTCACTCCTGTTTGACCTGATTGGTAAAGCATTAGCCTGCTCTTAACTGGCACTGAAAATAGCAGCACTCCAGGTACTTGTCAGGCTGTACAATCTCTAACTCTCCGACATTCAGAATCCATCAAAAGGTTGGTTGATAGAAACAATGCTTATGCACAATTGTCCAAAGAATAATTAATTCATCTGCCCTCTCCTTTAAAATCCATGGGCTACCCACGAACATAATAAAGCTATGTGCATGGGTTAATTCCATAATCTCAGAAATGCTTCTGCTAAATTATACTTTGGAGTGATCCATCAGTTTCCATCTCAGATAGAGGAAATTACAGAATGAACATTATTATGAACAATAATGTTGGGTAAGTGGAGACAAGAAGACTTAAATTTTAATTCTGTCTCTGATGTGTATTAGCCATTAAACTTTAAGAGAGTTACATAAATTCTCTGAGCCTTGGTTACTTTATCTATTATAAGACTAACTCCTGGCTCATAGGCTATTTGCAGAACTAGATGAAATAATCCATGTGAAGTATGACAGTACAGTTCTCAATATGTGAGCTTACCGGAACAGCCATTGTTTTAACCAGCACCCTCTACACCTTCCGTGAATCCTAAAGACTGATGTTCAAACTCACACCATGTTCTGGGCCATTGACCTCTACCTTGGCTGCCTCTGTGTGCTCAAACCAGCCAGGCTGTGTGTCCACTGAAATTAATTTTGTTCCCAAAATTTTATGCTGCTCAAACTTGTGATTATAAGGACATATTTTCATTTTTATATTAGATTAATAGAAATATTTACATAATCATTTATATTTTGATTCCAAAAAATATGACTGGCACACTTATTGCAATATAAACCAATGGAAATGCTTGGAAAGACTTTATAAAGGTTAAGAATTAAGTTTGTTAGCAAAGAATATGTGAGTATAATAATCACAAAAAAATGGAGAAAAGATTATTTAAAAATCCTAGAAGAGATGCTCAAATGTTTCATAAATGATCTAATTCCACACTTCATCTTAAGTAAGCTGAAACTCCAAATCACAGGTGATGTACTGTGGATGTAATTTATATAGGAATGGTGGTACTGTAAGTCAAACCAGAAGAATCTTAAAGAAAGAGCAGGACCCTCCAATGGAAGATTGAGGGGTGAATGTATATTCAGGATTAATTTAAATAAAAGGTTTAAGCTCTGTCCATATCATGATGTTGTTTGTAAACAGTTACTCAGCTCTAACCAGCTCATTTGTTTGTTTTTGTTGTTGTTAATCAGCCAGTGAGTTACTGGACCCAGATCATTTCTGCTGAGTTATTATCATTAACAGTACTTTTAAGACTCATAAGAGAAATCTTTTCTGGTCTGAGAGCATATAGTATTTTTCATGAATCAAAATGTTTTGGCTTAGTGGATTTTGTGAATAGAAATCATTGTTTTTCCTTTTTTGTAGACATTTCTGGAAAACTTAGAACCAAACAGTGATTTATCCTTTGCAAATGAGGATAATTTTATAGTATGTATTTTGTTCTAATTTTATGCCAGACTCCTTGTTTCACTCTCATTTCATTTTCCTTTTGGGGGGCTGATATTATTTTATGTAACTTTATGCAACATTCAAGGTACATATGCAAAATCCATCATTATTCTATTTCAAGCAGAGAAGGATTTAACAGGGGGACTTAGGTGCTTAGGGCCAGGAGGTGTAGTGCGGTGCAGACATGCAGATCCTCATGCCATGGACGTCAATAGCAAAGGCCCAAGCACTTCTACCTTCTGAATATCACGCAAACACTCCTGGTGGGTAGCACTGAGCTCACTTCCCAAGAGCCTAGGAAACACGTCCTAGTTGAGCACTCTGTGCTGCTGCACGTGAGCTAAGAGAAGGTCGCAGTGAATGCTGACCCAGGTCAGGGCCATGCTGGGGATCTGGGCAAAAAATACTGTATTTTTTTTTTTCTGGTACTGGGGATCAAACTCATGACCTTGCACTTGCCAGGCAAGTGTTTATGCTGCTGAGTAAGATTCAAAGTCCCTCTATTTTAAAAATATTTCTTACTGGGCCTGGTGTTTCACACCTGTAATCTCAACACTTGGGAGGCTGAAACAGGAGGGTCACTGTGAATTCAAGGCCAAACTACCTACATAGGGAGACCCTATCTCAGAAAAATATTATTTTAATGTTTATTAGTACATATTTTCAGTTCATAATGATTACATTCATTGTGGAGTTGCTCCATGTACATAACATATCTTTGTTTTTTTTTGTTTTGTTTTGTTTTTTGTTTTTTGTACTGAGGATCAAACTCACAACCTCATGCTTCTGGCAGGCATTTATGCCACTAAGCTAAATCCCAGGCCCTATATAACACATCTTAATTCTCTTTTCTTCCCATAGCTCTTCTGTCTTCACCTCCTTCCATCTTCTGGATCTGCTTCCCTTTTGCAAAGTATTTATCTCCCTATTTCATGATATCTTTTATTTTGGTCTTTTAATTATTTATGGTTTGGGTTTCTTATATAAGAAGAAACCATACAATATTTATGCTTATGTGTATGATTTATTTCACTTAGTATTATGGTCTCAGGGTACAGGCACTTTCCTACAAATGACTCAAATTCATCATTTGCTATGAATGAATAGTATTCCATTGTGTGCATATTGCATATTTTCCTAGCTCAGTGGTAGAACACTTTCCTAGGATGTGTGAGGCCCTGGGTTCAATCCCCAGTACCAGACACACACACACTCACACACACACACACACACACACCTTGCAGGCAGACACACAGAAAAAAGAAAGAAAAAAAAAAAAAGAAAGGAAGACAGGAAGAAAGAAAGGAAGGTTGATTTATATTCCTGGGATAAAATGTTATTCTTAAGTCTTTTTGTGACTTGACATAAATAATTTCTTTTCTAATGTTAGAAAAAATCCCCACAATTCCTTTTCTTTTTTTAAGTAGAAAATTATCCCATTATGTCAAATCCACTGCACTTCTCTTTTCCATGAAAAATATTAGAAGTAACGGTTCCAGGAATGAAGAGACTGGAGATTCAAAGTAAGCACTGAGCTCTGATTCTACTTCTTCCTGCCCACGAAACTCTCTAATCCATTGCAAGATTCAGTCCTCTGGCTGCAACAATGAGAATAATAACAACACCTGTCCTAAGCACCCCGCGTGATATCATGATGCCCGAAGGTGAAAGATAAGGCAGGTGACACACTTCGCTTTGTCAGATTCACCTACACTAAGAATCTAATGATTTTTGTCTTTAAAGGAACATCACCTTTATTTTTCTAAGTCAGATTTTCTGCTCTGTACCCTCATTCTATTCCAACTGTCCAGAGGTTTAATCCCAGTCTTAGGGTCTTTTTTTTTCCCTCCCCAGGGACCTTACACAGGTAAGGAGGAGAGGCTTTCTGTTAGGCCACCCTGGCCACTCTGAGACACTCATTTCAGAGCCATACATGACCCTTGAAGTCAGGCACTTCTGCTGCTGCCACCAACACCCAGCTGGACAACTGGGTGTTTTGGCTGGAAACCAGCACACCTGGGGACCCAGCAGTCCTTGCCTTTGAGAATGCTCCCTCCTGCGCTGCTGTGAGTCCCAGTCACTTGCCACATCAAGACACTCGTATTCCTTGTGAGTCTCAGGGAACTTCCCCAAATGGCCCTGTGGCCCCTGCTCAAATCCTCACTCACCTCCTCCCTCTGGGAGAACTGATCATTATGCCTCCCAAGAACCAGGGTTTAGAAAATGAAGGCTGCGAAAGGGCGGTGTGCTCTCTCCTGGCAACTTCTGCCTGTCACACAAATTAATCTCTCAACAAATTATACTGCCACAACCGAAAAAGAGTTTTTAGACCTGTCAAACGTTACAGAAATGCACAGAGCATAATTCCAGGCTTCACTTTTCATCTGATCTGGTACTAGGCTGATCCTAATAAACAACAGCATTTTGGCTGTAGGCCGTGGAGACCGCCCTGGAAATTGCACACACTAGACCATATACAGCATTATTTTAATCATTACTTTTAGCAAACATATTTGTGTCTGTCTAATGCCAACAATATGCTGAACTAAGCAGCCAGGTGACTTTTTGTAGGTCATTTAAACTTGGGGGTGGAGGTTGGGTTTATTATCTTTGAATTGAGATAGTTGTGAGATATCAGTGGTTTTCAAATAAGATGGGAATGGATGGGACCTTGGGTCCCTAGCTTTGTGTTAACCAGTGCTTCCTGACAATTTTGTGGTTTATGCATCTGGTTGGGAAAAGGTATTCTGCTACTCAAAGAAAGAAAAAGATTTTGAAACCATTGCACTGATTGGTCTCTAAGGTCCGCGAATCTGTGAATAAACTGGGTCCGCTGAGAACAGGCAGTGATCTGTCTCTCACATGTCTTCCCACTGGGGTCCCCTCTTCAATGTGAATGTCCAAGATGGCTGTGTGGAGCCCTCACCACTAGCTCAGAACCTAAGATGTAACAGCGGGAAGATTCCTCTGGGGACGGACTGCTGCTGGGGAAGTGCCAGTTGATGATGTCACATTTCTTACCCAGCTATCCCTCGCTTTTTAAACATTTTTTTAAAAAAGTATTTTGCTTAATCTTGCCTTGGGATGCAAAAGTTTGAGGTAGATTAATCAGGACACAGATAGGCAATCTGATAGTTTCCCTTTTGGCTTTCTTATCTGCTGCTTCAACATTTTTACATTTTTGAGAAGCCCATGATTCTAGAATCTAAGACTGTATCTCCAAAGTCACAGCACATAATATTAATTAATCGCTAATCCGCATGATGTTTTTTCCAACACACATTTTCTGAGTACATGTGTCAACCATATAGTGACAAATGAGGCATAGACAATATCCTTAAGCATGTGGACCCCTGGGGGAGATAGACCATGTAATTTATTATGTGGGACCTCAAAACATCTTGGGAGTACTGAGAAGGGGCCCGTTAGCTTTACCTGGGGAGTTGGAAGAAGCTTCGCAGTGCCTGAGCTGTAGTGGCTCCCCAGTAAGTATTTGCTGAAGGATGTGATGCTTGAGGTGATGGACTTTGGAGCTATACTGCTTGGACTTGACTCAGCTCCCTTGCTTTGTCCCCTGTGTGGCTTTGGGCAAGTTACTTCTGTGTCTCCATTGCCCACCTCATCTCGCAGGCTTGCAAGCCCTGAGAGGTAGTACAGGTAAGGCGCTTCCAACAGGCCCAGCATATAGCACAGCACCACCTGGTCCTGCCAATTACCGCAGGCAGCGGACAGAAGCCCACAGGGGCAAGAGAGGTCAGGGCCATGCTGGGGATCTGGGCACAAAACACAGATCTTCAAAAATTCCCTGTGGGAACTCTCTCTGATCAGAATTTTTTAAAAAACAGCCAGTCTTGACCTGGTCATTCTACATTGTATTAGAAAATCCTAATATCATTTTGTACCCATATATATGTACAGTTATTACTTGTCAATATGTAATTTGAAAGGTGTTTTAAAGAGGAGCCATAGTCCCTTGTGCCTACCCTTTCTTTCTGTTCTCCATCTCTGCCCTCATGCTCTCTTTCTTCTGCATCGCTCCCTTTCTGTACTCTTCCTACTCCTTCCTTTCCTCCTTCCTCCTTCCTTTTCCTGCCTCTGTTCCCTTTACCCTCCCTCCATCTTTCTGCTGCTCTCTACACTCTCCTCTCCTTCCTTCCGTCTCCCTTCAGCTTCCTGAGATCTGCTCTTCTCATCCTGTTTCTCTTCATCTCCCTGTATCACGGCTTTCCTCCCCCTGCCACCCACCCCAGCTGGCCCTGTGACTAACCCCACACACAGCTGACCCTGAAATGCCAGCCCCTACTCTATTGCATGTTCTTCCCTCCAGCAGGAAGTGTAGTCTCTGGATTCTCATGCACCAGAGCAAGGAAATCAATCTGTTTTGTTGCTCTTGGTTCTCCGTGGAAAGTGCCAGTGGGTGTTTTTTAGCTGCCAGCACAGCCAGGACTCCTGGGTGATATGAGTAGCTGGGGGTGATGGCAGCTTTGGTCTTCTAACTTTTCACTGTCAAACTCCGGCAGTTTGCAGGGTTTAAATGGCAGCAGCAGTTGACTCAGAGAGAACCACTCCTGCTGATACCCTGAGGAAGATACAGCCTGGATCCTCAGAAAGAAAATATTCAAGAGTTTATCACAGTCATAAATTAACACTCAGGCCTGAAGAGTATGCATGAGCCAGGGCAAAGGCCTGAAAGTCTGGCCAGGGCATCTCCCAAGAGAGGCCCTCATTCTTCTACTGCGTGAATGGTTCCTGCACATCCGTGCTGCTCAGGAGTGTCACGAACAAGATCACAGGCCCTGCCCTCCAGCGAGCTTCTCAGGGGCAGATAGACCAGAAACAAGTGAAAATGCAACAAAATACTTTCAGATGTTTCCTAGTGCTATAAAGAAAATAAAACAGAGTCATTCATGAATGTATCTTTGTGGGAAAAGAGTTTGATCAAAACTGCATGGTCGGTGAAGTCCTCCCTAAGCAGGAACCCTTTGAGGTGGGTTCTGAAAAACAAGAGGCAGCAGCTACAGAAAGACCAAGAAGGACATTCCAGTAGGCAGAAGGCAGTGTCAAAGTTTGGAGGCAGAAGCTTTTGGAGAAAAAGGTCCCGGGATGGAGTGTAGCACCCACAGGGAGAGGACGTGATGAGGCCTTGTGAGCCATGTCTCTAAGTACATCTTGTAAGGGACCAAGACTCAGTAGAAAGGAGCTTTGGTGTCCACAGGATTGCCAGGGACAGATATAGGAAAGAGATTGGGACACAGCAGTGACAGCTGGACACTTGGAATGCTAGTGCTTGTGCTTCCACCCTATCAGCACAGGCCCCTGGGCACTGGGTGGCAGCCAGTGCTGCCTCTGTCCATGTGAGTTCTGTCCCTACAATCAGCAGAGTTTGATTTAAATACTGGGTATATTAGGCAGTGCTCTCCAGAGAAACAGAACCAACAGGACATAGGATGTGTTCATGTGTGTGTATATGTGCACACATCCGTGTGTGCAAGTATGTGATTTATTATAAGAAATTGGCTTACACGATTATGGAGACTGAGAAGCCCTGAGATCTGCATTGGCAGGCTGAAGTCCCAGGAGCGCAGATGGTACAGTTCCAGTCCAAGTCTCCAAAGGCCTGAAAACCAGGAGAGTTGGTAATGTAAATTCTCGTCTAAGTCTAAGCCCACAGGCAGAAGATTAATGCCCCAGATTGAGGACAGAGAGTGAATTATCTCTGAAGTCTTTTGTTTTATTCAGGTCATCAACTGATTGGATGAGACCCACCCACATTGGTGAAGATAATCTGCTTTATTCAGTCTACCTATTCAAATGTTACTCTAATCCAACAATGCCTTCACAGACACACCCAGAGTATGGTTCAGCCAAATACTTGGACACCCATGGCCCAGTCAAGTCAATATAGTAGGCACGCATAGCTGATTGAGTGGTCCGGTACCCACTCCTTGAGGTTAGGAAAGCCTGGGAAAGCCAATGTGGGAAGCATTCCTGAGAGAGAAGCAGAATCCATCACTCATCAAAACTCAAAATACAGGGAATTTCCCAGGTATAAACAGGATTTCTAGATAACCAAAGAAACCACAAATGTCCACTCCATCATGGGAAGAGTCCACTTTTTTATTTAGTGCAATGGGAAGTCACTGGACAACTGTAAATAGGGAGTGATGTGATCTTATTTATATTTTTGAAAGGTCCCTCTGACTTTGAGGTGGAGAATGGATTGCCAAGGGGCCAGAGGGGAAGGAGGAGGCTGTGGTAGGATGTAGAGAGATAACATGAACTTGATCAACATGGTCCCTGTGTAGGCAGTAAGAGGTGATTAGCTTCAGGATTTACCTTGAGGTGAAATGAACATGACCTACTGATGGATTAAAAGTAAGAAATTGGGGCCTGGGACTATCTAGGGTGACTTCAGTTTTCCCAATTAAAAAAATTTGGTGTGTGGAGATACAAGTTACAAGGATGGGACAGAGAGGCTGGGGGAAGAGGGAAAAATCATCTATTTAGTTTTGACATGAATTTTACATGCATGAGATGCCTATGAGTCATTCAAATGACAATCTAAAGTAGACATTTGGGTATTATAGGTATAACTCAGGAGAGGTGGATGTCAGAGATAGAAAGTGACGGGATAGGCTTGGAGCAGACAGATACATTTTTTTAAACTTTCGGTGCTGCTAATTGCTAACTGCATGAACTTGAGCAAGGTGCATAATGTCATTGGTCTCCAGGGGCCTCAATTACATTAGGTATATTAGTTTCCTTGGATTTCTATAACAAAGCACCACAAACTGATTGACTTGTCTTAAAACAATAGAAATATGTCTTTCTTACAGTTTTGAAGGATTGACAGACAAATTCAAGATATCAGTAAGGCTCTGATCCCCCTGAGAGCTCTAGGAAAGACTAACCCACCTTGCCCTTCCCAGCTTCCGGTGGTTTCCAGCAATCACTAGCATTCACTGGCCAGGAGCCCCGGTCTCTGGGTTTCTGAATTCTATAGTATTCTCTCCCTTCTGGACTCCACAGCGTCCTCAGGCTCTTTACCTAGAATGTTACCACAGCTCACCTTAATCTTCCACAACACTAAAATTTTTGAAGACTATGATTTTCCAACCCCTCTTTTAGGGACTGTTCCTCAGTTTGGCTTTGAGAGGTGTTTCCCTGGGGTTAGATGCAGATTTTTATTTCCAGGTGGACTCTTGTGTAAGAGGTGTTTTGCTCATCTCAAGATGCACATCTGAAGGCATAAGATAGCCATCTGTCCTCCATTGGAAAAGTAATTTTTTAATTAAACTTTTTAATTGAATCATAGTATGTGTACAGAAAAATGCATAATTAATAAGTGGACAGCTGTGTTAGTTATCACAAAAATGATCCCACACCTATTATCATCATTTATAGCTGAAGAGAACATCAGCAGAATCCACAACCCTCCTGCTCCATTTCTTTTATCATAGGAAACTGCCTTCAAACATCATAGGCTAATGTGGATTATTTCAAAACTTTGATGTGGATTATTTTAAAACTTTGTGCTTTGGTGTGTCTGGCTTCTTTAGGTCAATATTATGTTTGTAAGAGTCCCTCCCACATGTACTTGTAGTTGATTCTCATTGCTGCGTAATATTCCATTTTAAGAGATACCACAACCTCTTCATTTTATAATTGATTGACATTGTAGTTAGACTGGGGTTATTGAGAACAATACCTTTTATGCACCGTATAACTGTTCCTCTCAAAATTTTTATGTCGAAATCCTAACCCTCAAAATGATGGAAGCAGGAGTTAGGGTGTATGAAAAATCATTAGGTTTAGATGAAGCTATGAAAATGGAACTCTTTTAATGAGAATAGTGTCCTTTGAGGAACAGACAGAGATTAGAGCTCTCTCTCTCTTCACTATCTGAAGATACAACAAAGAAAAGAGCCCTCATCAGAGCTAGCGCCCTGGAATAACATCTTAATCTTGGACTTCCCAGCCTCCAAAACTGTAGGCAATAAATTTTTAATGGCTAAGCCTTCTGTTTTATAGAACTTTGTTACAGCAGCTTGGACTACGTGAAACAGCATTGCTATGAACAAGTTTGCACATACGGCTTGAATGCGAGTTTGCTCTTCTGTTAGTTTATTCCAGTGATGGCGAACCTGTTAGAGCTCTCAGTGATAACAAACAGCTTGTTTCAGTGTGAGTGCTATAGGTTCACCACCACTGGTGTAGTCAAAGAAGTGGAACTGCTGGGCCACAGGGCATGACTGTTTAGCTTTAGTGGACATTGTCAAACACTTTTGCAGAATGCCTGTATTAACTTTCAATCACGCCCACAGTTCCTCTTGGTCCACATTTCTCTATCACTAGTAAAAATGACTTGTAAAAATTTAGCTAATTTGGAACCTTTGTGGAACAGTCTCACCATGGTTTGAACATGCAGTTGAGGACTATTTCTTTGACTTTTTGATCATTGTGTCATTACTGTTTCTAAAGTTCCTGCCCACACCTTTTTTGCATTGTTGTTGATAAATTTTCTAAGATTTTCTTCTGACTTGTCAAAGGTCTTCAAGTATTCTGGAGTTGAATCCTTTGTTGGTTTATGTATTGCAAATATCTTCTGCGTTGCTTGTCCTCTCACTTTCTTAATGACCTTTTGAGAAACCAGTTTTAAGATCATCTAATATGGAAACATTCCTTTATAATTATTGCATTTTGTGTTTTAAGAAATAGTTTACTTTTTCAAATTTTATCTTCTAGAATCCTTCATGTTTTGTTTTTCATATCAAAATTACAACCTATCTGAAACTAATTTTTGTATATGGTGTGAGGTAACAGGTAAGCAGTATTTTTTTAAAATATGTATACACATTAATGTGGCTCTACTTTTTGGAAAAACAAAACAGCATTCCCCTCTGTTCTACTTGGCTACTTTAGTATCAATAAGGTATGACATAATGAAGTATTTTATTGTTACTAAAATATGTGTAGATTTATTTCTTTATTCTCAATTATATTATTTTGCTTTATTTGTATGTTCTAATGCAACATTAAGTCTTTATTACCAGAGCTTTCCAAGTTTGGATGTTTGGTAAGGAAAGTTCTCTGAATTTGGAATTCTTAATTAATTGAGAGGACTAGGGTAAGTCTTCGTAGTTTGTATAAAATTTAGAATTGCCTTGATGATTTTTAATGAAAATATCTCCTAGAATTTTGATTGCTTTTGCATTAAATCTATAAATCAATTTAAGAAGAATTGGACCTCTTTATAACATTGATCTTCTGATTTATGAAAGTTCATTCAATTTTTACTTTAGAATTTTTTAATTCCTCTCAGTAACATTAAATACCTTTTGGTGTGTAGATGTCAAATAGCTTTTATTTGATTATCATAAGTATGTCATTGCTTTGGGACAGCTGTAAAATATATTTCAATTTTTTTTGCTACTTGTGGCAGGTATATATAAATATAAATGCCTTCTGCTATTCTTTTATTTAAAAACTCATTAAATTAACTTATTATTTATAAACATTTATACATCAGTTTCTTGGGCCTGAACACAAATCTTGCCATCTGTAAGTAATAGCGGTTTCATTTCTTATCTCACAGTATATTTTCTTTCATTCTTTCAGTTCCATTATTGCATTAAGTGTATTACATTGCCTAGGACTGTAGTATAATGCTGACTAAAAGTATGACTCTTATCACAATGCTCTGATCACAAAACCAAGTGTTCTCTATCAGACTGAAGAAGTGTGTCTTATCATTATTCTTCATCAGACTGAAGAAGTGTGTCTTTCAAGTTTCCTGAGAGGTTGTTGGTTTTCTTTTCTTTTCTTTTTTATTGCATGTGACATTCAATTTTGTGGAGTACATTTTCTGCTTCTATTAAGGTGATTATATGATTTTCCCTTTGTTCCATTGGCATGCTAAATCATACCTATTGATTTTGAAATGTTAAGTCAACTTTGCATTCTTAAACTAAACCTAGCTTAGCCTTGATGCATTTTCTTTTTATATTCAGTTTGCCAATACTCTTTTTTAAGGTAGGGGAGGGCGTTGGGAATACAACCTGCCATTAAGCTACATCCCTTTAAGCATTAATACTCTTTTTAGAATTTTCATCCATGTTTCAGACAGACTCTGGCCTGCATTGTAATGAGTTTGCTAGAATTTACTATAAAAGGTTTTGTTGTTGTTGTTCTTTAGTTTTGGCTTAATAAAACCAGTTTAAAATCATTTTCTCCTTTTCTTTCCATCCTCAGATAGAGTCCATGTTAAGAGTGGTACAGTGTCTTTCTTATAAATAGCTTAAATATGTGAGAGAATTTTCACTGATGAGACCACCCTTTGTCAGAGGATTTTACTGTGGATGCGCTTACTTTGACGGATGTGCAATCATTCAGACATTCTACACAGCCCAGGATGGCCTTGGGGAAGCTTCCTTTTGCTAGCTCTTTGTCCAGCTCATCTAAATATTTTAGTTTATTGGCAAAAAATTATTCATGATATCCTTTGGTTATATTTTCAGTGGCTATAAGATTTAAAGTGAATCACTGTTTTACTTCTCATATTAATATCTGCATATTGTGACTTTTATTTTCTCAATCAGGTTATCAATAAGTTTATAAGCTTTTTTTTAGTGTTTCTGAAGAATTAACTTTTCTTTATATTGTCTATTGTTTTTCTCTGATAAATTTCTGGTCTTTTCTTGATTATTCCATTTTCTGCTTTCTTTATTTTTTCTCTTCTTTTCCCATTAGGTCTTTTACTTCATTTCCAAACACTTGGGAATATTTTTATTGTGATATCGAGCTTAATTGCACAGGGCCCAGAGAATATATTACAAATATTTCAATCTTTTGAAGATTTTTTAGTTTTGCTTTGTAGTTTAGCATTAGACACTTTAAATAAATGTTCCATGAGCATCTTAAAAGTACATGTATTTGGATCTAGTATATACATGAAGCAGGTCAATCTAATATTTACTTATATCTATATGAATTAGGTCAATTTTATTCATAGTGATACTAAAATATTTTGTATCTGTCTTAGTATTTAGTCTGCTTACATAATAACCAAGAGATATGTTAAAATTTTCCACTGTGTGAATCGTTTCCTCTTTTAGGTGTGTCAGGTTTTCACTATGTGTTCTAAAGGTTTGTTTTTGCTTCTGCAGGCAGTCAGAGTAGGGCAAGGTCACCTTCACTCGGTGAGCTGGTTTGAAGCTGGCTCTTTGCATGAGCTGCTCTATTCCCATGTATCCTATGTGGTTAGTACTCTAAGATGTTTTTAAGATACTCCTATTTCATTTAACAGTATTTCTTGCATGTGTGCTATGGCCTAGGCACTTTAACAGATGCAGAAACTTCTTCATTCTTTTAAATAGTGTGAAAAGAATACAGCTGTCCTTAACAATGAATTCCTTAGGGTTTTCAACTCTAGTTTATCCTACATTTACTTCCGGGTGAATTTCGCTGAAGTATTTCTTTCTGTCTGTTTCTCCTGTACAGAAAAAGTTACCTGTTTCTTGTCTAAAGAATAAAAATCTTTAAAAATTTTTTTTGTCCAGCTAGGTGGGTCTATGAGGCACTACTTTATATTTTTCTCATGGTCTTAATAAAAAGTCTTTCAACCACAAATTGGATCTGAATATATCCTAAGGCCATTTTTAACTGGCAACATCCTGGGTTTGACCTTTGCTCAGGAACATTTCTGAATCTAAGAATCTTTTTCAGGTTGGAAAAACTATTTTAGGTTTTCAATATTCTGAAAAATTCCCTAAATTCTGCATGAAAATGAATTGGTTCATTCTTCAGTTAATCTCTCTTTTATCAAGCAGCTAGATGAAATAAGTTTGATACTTTTAACAGTCTGGCTGGAAATTTCCTTAGATATGTTACTAATTACTCTTTCTGTTTTCCCTATGACTACGGGGACACTTTTGTAAACTTTCTGTAACTGTGTAAGACAGGCAGCCTTCTTTGTAGGTTTCAATAACTATTTCCTTAGTATACTTAGAGCCTCTATTAGTATTCTAAAGGCCTATCTAGCTTCTACCTGCCACTTGGTCCCAAAGCTTCATATTTTAGGGTTTTGTCAAGGATGTTTCCCACTTTTTGTAGCAATGTGCATTTTGATTATTGATGGCTGCAGAACAAATTGTTCCACAAATCAGAGATTTAAAAAACAGCAATTTGTTATTGCATATGATTTTGTGAGTTGACTTAGAAGTTCTTCTGTTTCACATATAGTGCCGGCTATACAAATAGTCATGTAGGGGTATGATGGACTAGAATTTCCAAAACAGGCTTTTTCACATTACTGATCCCTGGGTGGGAGTGGCAGGAGGACTGCGTTCAGCTGCCTTGGTGAAATCGCTGTGCCATTCTCTCCCTCTCATGTTGTCCCCGAGCCATTCCCTCTCCACATGGTCTTCCCAGTAGGGTAGCTGGACTTCGCTTTCATCTGGCTCCAGTGCAAATAATACTTTCTTTCCCATGGCCCGCTGATTCTGTTGTAGGCTTTATTGGGTCTCATGTCTCTTGGCCACCAATAAAAGAAGCAACAGGCATGCTGCAAAGAAAAATGCACTACTCAGCTGTTCTAACTTCTGCTTTGAGATTAATTCTATGGTTGTTTGAAGACTACTTAGGACATTCCTGGCCCCTCTACATTGCTAACATTTGAGGTATTTTCAGCAATTTTCCCATTTCCTAAAAGTAAATGAATAAAAACAGAATGGAGCATACTGGAAATTTATTGGCATGAACTTGTTTGCAACACTAAGCAAATGAGTTTCTTCCAGTTGTTGGAAACTGTAAGACAAGATTTAGTAAGATGGAATGGTTATGACTATTAACTAAATGATGCTTTGGTATTTTCTCTGCATTTGGTATTTTTAAAAATATGCTGACTTACATAGGTCTTATTTTTAAACTGGCAAGACACCTTATCTTTAACCTTTAAATATCCCCCCCAAATACTTTCACTTTAATTTTATAAATTTGGTAGAAAATGATCAAAAGTTGAATAACTTTCCTCAAATGATCCTGATAATAAAACCATCCACCTGTCTAGTCTTCAACCTATATTTTGAAAAATGTATGATTCATTCAGCAGATATGCATTGTTATTGCTATTCATCAGTCACCCCTGTTAATATATATTTCCTAATTATCCATGTGTGTCACCTTACACATTCCAAATTTGGTTATGAAATATAACACAGAGAAGGAACAGTAAATGCATGGTTTAAAGATATATGGTGCTACAGTTTGTAGATGTGTCCTCCAAGTGCCTTTTTTTTCTTTTTGAGACTGGGTCTTACTACGTAGTTCAGATTGGCCTTGAACTCACTACATAATCCAGGCTGGCCTCGTATTTACAGTTACTCTCCTGCCTCAAATTCCCAAGTGCTGGGGTTACAGGTGCACCACCATGCCCAGTGTGTCCATTTGTTAAGAGCTTGGTTGCCAGACTGTGGGGTTACCAGGAAGTGGCAGAACTTTTAGGAGGTGTGGCCTAGTGGGACAAAGTTAATGTAAATGTCCCCTTGAGAGGGATACTGGGACCTCAGCTGCTTCTTCTCTCCCTTTGCTTTCAGCCACTATCAGGTAAACAGGTTTACCTGTTCACACCATGATGTGTTACTTTGCCAGAGGCCTAAAAGCAAGAAGGCCAACTGACCACGAAGCTTCCCAGACTGAGAGGCAAAATAAACCCTTCCTCGCGTTAAGCTGATTTTTAGCATTGCTTTGTCACAGTGATGCAAAGCCAGTTACCATACATGGACTGTCTTGGGGTTCAGAAGAGCTTTCCTGAGAAGTGACTGTGCTAGACGTTGCTTTATGAGAATGTCCGGGAAGAAGATAAAGTGTGCAGGAAGCAGGAAGAAGCGCTGCGTCTCTGAGAAGCAGAGAGAAAGAAGTATGGCTGGAGGTTTAAGCAATAAGGCCGGTCGGTCCTGCATGTGGCAGACAAGACAGAGAGATCGCATCCTGTGAGCCGTCAGAGGGTACAGGTGCCCACAGAGTAAAAGCTCAGTCTCACTTTTCTTAAAATGAAGATAATTTTCAGTACGGTAAGTCTCCAGCCTTGACTTCTCCCCTGTGCTCTAAGTCACTCAGTGGCACTTTGATTTATATATCTAACACGAATATTCAACTTGTTTTCAAAGCAGAACTCCCCTTCACCTGTCTTGTCCCATTTCAGTGAACGCATCTATCAGGCACTCAGCTCAAAGCCTCAGCATCCATCTTCCATGTATCACTCTCTCCGGAGTCCCTCGTGGAGTGAGTCATGTGGGTTCAGATGCCAAAACACATCCCAAGTGGGTCCGCTCTGGCCATCTCCACTGGTATCTGTGGTGGAAGGCTGCACCCTTCTCATCTGGATTACAGCAGTAGCCTTCCAGCTACCCCCTAGGTCTACTCCTATTCTCCTGTAATCCTTCACCTGTGTAGCACCTAGAATATTATTTTTTAAATGAGTGTTTTCATTTCATTATCTCACTGCACTGAAGATGAAATTCAAACTCCACCATTCCTACCAATCCCTTGATGCGGGGTGCCCTGCCTGCCTCTTGGCAATTATCTCCTACTCTTTGCAGTTGTTCTCCAGCCACAGTGGCCTTCTGTTTGCTTTTCAAAGGTGGCAGCCCCACTGCCAATCTCTATGGTATTGGATCTTTCTCATCAATTGGTGTTCTGCTAAAATGTCATATCCTCTAAGAATTCTTCTGTGAACACCTGTCTATACAAGGCCCTCTGCAGAATAACTATGTGGACTAGAGAGTTACTATCTAGGAAGACTAATTATTTCTTTAGTTTCTCAGTAGTAACCACCAGTCTTCGATATTATAAATTTACATATAGCTTGCTTACTTCATTCCAACTTCCATCAGAATTTTCCAAGATCAGTCGGAACAGGATTTCAGCAGATTTATCCTTTGAAACTTCCCTCTCATCTATCTTCTCCCTTGTCAATCCAGCCCTCAGCACAGAATGGGCATCCAATTACATTACCTTCTGACTGAAATAATGACTGTGTGAAAGAAACCACTTCAGAAGAGCCCAATTTGACCCAAGAGTCAGAATCTACTGACATAGACTTCGCATTCTGGTTTCCTGGATAAGATGTATTTTGTTAGTATGGTCTCACAGTTTTTAAGGTCCAAGTACATTGCCATTAGGGACTATTCTCAATATCATAATCTCTATCCGTAAACTCACCAGATTTTATATATTAAATCTTGGTATGAGCCCCAGAGCAGTGGGCAGCTCACTTTATGACCAACTTTTCCTTTATATGTTCAATTTAAAAACAAACGTGAAAGAACTCAGGAAAACTATCTCCCCAAGAAGCACATCAACTTCCAAGTAATGGTTTAAAACGTCTATTGATTGCCCAATGGATGATTTGTAATTACAGATTACACATTTGGTAAACAGGTCTTTGTGGGCCCTTTGAAACTTGTTTTATCCGGTTAGCAGATAATTATAGTCTTTTATGTATATGTACCGTAACTGTTCCTTTGGAGCAATTAAAGTTTGCTGAATGGGTCCTCAGCTCTGCTGTTTCTTTGATGCATCCCTCCAGCTCCTGTTAGAGCCGGCAAGAGCAGCAGAGAGAGGCTCCTTTCACAGTCAGGTGTTCACAGTGTGGTGTGCAGTGAGCAGCTCCTTTTGCAGCCAGAGTAGATCCCTGCAGCACCAATCTGGGCGAGACCACAGGAGGGAGCAGAGCTGCTCCTGTGTTCCTGCAGGCTGCCCCAGTTTCCCCCGGCCAGCCTCAGGCACAGTGTCAATTGCTCCTTGCCGGGTGGACCCCAGCCTGCACTCCAACAGCCTCAGCACTTTTGTCTCTAGGCAGGATGCACCGTTGTTCAGATTTGTTCAGATTTCAGTTCCAAGTATCTTTTCCAGGCTGGTGCCATGTTAACGCAAGCTTTTCTTTTCTTTCTGACTCCTATTCTGAGAAACACTTTCAAATACAAAGTTGTATTCATTGTTCCCACTCAAGAGAAGCATTCCGGTTTGGAGGCTGGTTTCTGAGTCTGACAAGTCCGGTTTGAATTCAGGCTCTGACATTTCCTAGCTGTGAGACCTTGGGAAAGTTAGTTCTCTGTAAGCCAAGAAAAATATTAATAGTAGGCAACTTCTAATACACATTTGTTAAGTGCCATGCACCACTTGAAGCTTTTATATATTTTTTTTTACTTTTAAAAGCATAAGAGATACTGATTCTTAAAAAATAATTTATCTCCACTTTGAAGATGAATGCCTTGGGACTTAAGTAATTTGCCCAAGGTTACCAAGTTTTAAGTGGTGGTGGCAGGGTTTGAACTGAAGTTTACTCATGGACTCTACCATTATTCACTCCTTCCTGATAACATCTTCCTCATAGGGGCATTGTAAAAACTGTATAAAATAAAGTTAGTAAAGTACTTAGCATGGAGCTAAGTAAGTGTCCAATAAACATGAACTCTTCTTATTGATATTCCTTGGCTTCATTTCATGTGAAGCCTTCTTTAATTCCTCCCTGGTTAACCTATTACATGGGTTCATTTTCTCCTCTATTACATTTGAGCAATAATTTTTTTTTTCATCCATCTGTCTGTCTTAGTGACTATGAGCTCCTCAAAGAGAAAATTCTGCCTTACTCTTACCAAGTACAGTGTTAGGTACAGTATAGGAGCTGAAGGAGAATTTCTTGAAAAAGCAGTAATGACATGGACATGTGAAGATCCAGCACCCCAGGACAGGGTAGCTATTGGGAAGCTGCTGGAAGAACAGCAAGGCTGGACAATGAGAGGTGAGCAGGGGTGACAGTGACAGGAGAGGGTGCTAGAGAGGAAGGCAGGCCTTATGGCGAGGCTCACTATGGACTATTTCACGGGACCCTTGGGGATAATAACAGTGCTTCAAATAGGGAGTTGTGATTAGATGTGCCTCAGAAAGATCACTCTGGGTGCAGTGGGGAGAATGACTTGGAGGTGATGTGGACCAGCGGGCCACATTAGAGACAGGGAATCCACTTAGGAGTCTATACTCGTGACCCAAACAAGAGACGGGGCAGGGGGTACTTGGGGCAAGGGAGTGACTTGAGGAAGGGAGTGGCCCTGCTGTCATTTAATTTGATGAAAAAGAAAGCAGGATTCCCAGTTAGTGACAGACTCTGGGGCTCTTCTTCAAAACTGAAAAACTCTTTCTACCCTTTCCCTACCATGTAAGACTCCCAAGTGGCCATTGTCTTTGGAATACCATCTGGAACATGGGGTACATTTTTAATTCAGAGATCAACACATGGAAAATCAAAAGGCCATAGGTCTAGTCTTCTTGGAGCTACCCTGTCTACCTCAAAGCTCTGTAGGGGATTGGGCAGTTTCCAGGAGGTTCCAATCAAGCAGTGCCTGAGTCACCAGTCTGGGACTGGTGTCAAAGAAGTCAGAAAAAAATACATACCCTACACCTGGGCTGCATGGTTGACCTTTATCCACCCTGACTTTTCCCTGTCAGTGATCTGTGTCCATTCTGGCCTTTGTCTTAACATAGTTACTGATAGTACTGCTGTTTACATGCAGATCACCAAGAAGAGCGAGGCCAACACCAAAGTCCTGGGAAGGGTTCTAGGCAGCATCAGACACAGCCTTTGCTTCCAAATATCTGGAGCAGTTCCGAGAAGGGTGTCTACTTGGAGTACAGATGAGAACCATGTGTTTGAGGGGCCTACAGAAGCTTTTCAACTGCTTCAGCTCTTAAAATAATCACAGGGCATGTGCTCTGTTGGTTACCTAGAGCCTTGTGGCTTTCCCTTTGGCGGGTGCTTTGGGAGAGAAGAAGTTAGGAAAGTTGACAAAAAGTCGGACAGGAGGTAGCTTTTTTTGTGAAGCAGAAATGAGCAATATAAGCACCCTGGCTCAGTGGAGGGACTGATACAGTCCTCAGGGGACAAGCCAAGTGTATTTCACTCCTGATCAACCTCTGAGTGTCCTGGGCTGGGAGCCCAGATTTTAACTGAGAATTGCCCACATACTGTCCAAAGTTTGTGCAAGTTGAGCCCAATAGACTGGAGAAAATGCCCTTTGCTCTAGAGAGATTATAATGAATTTAAAGTTTGAAATGTTACAATATACAGTTCACTGGTATATGAAGCATTTTATCTATATTTTCACGTATGTTCTCCATAGGTCCTATGATATTGGTACCACAAGCCTCCTTTAACAGATGAAAAGACAGAGACTTGAAGATGAAGTTAAATATGCTTCAGAAGGTTGTATAGCAATTAAGTGGTGGGTAAGGAACTAAACTTAGAAAAACACCCTTATTGAATATTTTTCATTGTCATCTAATAAAGTCAGTTAGTGCCTCAGGCACTAGAAATGAAATGATGAACAAAGAAATGCACAGCTATCCCTCACGAATCTCACAGTCTAGCTAGAGGTACACTCTTTAGACAAAAAAAAAGTATGCAAAAAAGTAGAACATTATAAATAGAGAAAATGCAGGGTGCTAGGGGAAAAGGAAGAAAAGGTGTAATTTTGATGTGGTGTGTGTGTACAGGTATTTGCACGTGTGTGAGAGAGACTGTTTAAGACCAGTGACAACAGCTGAGGCCTGAGAAATTGGTGGAGGCGATTGGGAGATGAGAAGCATAACAGGCTTCATCAGGAGGTGATGGTACAAAGGCACAAAGAACTTGGCATTAGGACCTGAAGAAGGTTTTACACTTTAAGACAGTCATTCTAAATGCTCAGTCAATACAAGGAGATCAATTGGAAGGTTACTGCAACAATCTGGGAGAAAGACAATGTCTTCTGTCTTCAAATCCTGAAGTTTTTGGCCATGATATGTCCTATGGTTGTAAGTCTAGAGAACCAGCTGGCAGGTGAGAAGGATCATGGTTTGTTATATTAAAAAAAATTACCCTTGAATTTTCTTTATTTATAGGGTACTGAGGGATAATAGAGCTTTGGGCACAAATCAGCACTTGGCAAAGATTCCAGCCATGCAATTCCAGAATTAAAAAGACCATCTCTTCATGATCTAAGAGCAGTACAAGGGCCCATGCATCTGACAGTTGAAAGAAAACTAATCACCAGAAAAGAAAACTGCTAGCTAATTGGCCATTGCCATGAAAAGGCACTTCCTTATTTCTATTAGCCATGTGACAACAGAAAAACTCCCTGGAACTAATTTACTTCATCTGTTTAAAAAAAGGATAAAACTAGTACTTGTTTTATTAGAATCATTCTGGGATAAGATTAGATTTTGAACTAGATTCATATGATTAAATGAGATAATACTTGTAAAACACTTAACACAATGCCAAGCGTAGCAAAAATTTTTCTTTCCATAAAAGATATTAATAATGATGCTTTTATAGTGTGAGATATAATTAGATACCAGCATCACTTCCATGCAATAATTAATTTTTGTCCCCAGGCAAAGTATTGATATGTATATAACTTAATTTATAAAACATTACATTTTTTGTCACTTCAAACTATTTTAAAATGCCTTGAAATCTTGGGTATACAAATATAAAATATTATTATTCCAAAGAAGAATTTTATCCTGCAGAGCAAGACCTTCCCTCGTGACTCCAGGCTGTCTAAGGAGTAGGCTGTTTTATTAGCAAGCTGAACAGATGGTAGTATTGAACACAATTACAGATTCTGCCTTAAAAACCAACATTCTTTGGATTTCGGAGTGCCATTTGAACTTCAGAGGGAGGCAATTCTTCCTCTATCATTGAGTCCACCCACTTTCAGCATTTCACTCTATTACAGAGCTCTACATTTTTGACAGTCTCCTATGGCTTGAGGTGGGCTCAGAACCAGGCATTCTTCTCAGAGGAAGAAGGATGTGTCAAGTAGCAAATGCACAAAGTTGCCATTTATCTGGCTCCAATTCTGCTGAGATAGATGCAATTCTGCATAGTGGTGGGAGGATGTCCTGAGATTTGTCACCCTTTTGAAACTTGAGTGGTCTGAACTCCATCTAGAGACAACTCTGAAGTTCCTTTGGTGACCTGTGTGGCTCCTGCATCACCCATGTGCCTCCTTGGTCCATGTGTCTCAGATTCTGGAGAGATTTATAGTCAAAGATTTATGTATCAAACAGAAAAGTAATCAGGAAGGAATTCAGCCTCTGATTTAAATGTCTTAAAGTTATAAGAATCCAACAACCCCGCAACACGCCTCCAGCCCATTTAGCTTTTGTCCTTCACTCAGTGTTAATATTGACTTGCTCTTTCTCCCAACCTTGCTTTTCAATAAACTCTAACTTGAACTTTTTCTTCCTTTCCCCTTGTCCAATCTATATTACAGATGCCAAGTCTGCTTAGGGAATAAAAATGTTACATTCTAATAAGGGCTTGTTGTTTGGTTCTGTGACCTGTTTGGTACTGTGCTGGAGTGTAATGTATTATGGGGCCATGGTTTGAGTCATTGGGTTCTTTGTTAATGGGATATAGTTCCAGTTTGGACAGAGTCCCCAAGGCCTTCTTGAGAAAGAACTGGAGTAGGACAGGGAGAAAGAAAGGGATAGAAAATTGGAGTGAAGTTGGCTGTCTTGATCCTGATGGAAGATCAGTTGTATGGAAAACATGATCTACCCTCAGCTGAGGTGCTGGTAGAAGAAAAAGATGGAGAGAAGTGAGAGTGGTAGAGAAGAAAAGGAATGATAGAGAAGAATATATGGAGATCCAGTAGATGGAGCAGTGGGTGGAGAAGACACAAGATGTGGAGAGAGGCAAAGGGCTCTACAGGAAGTCAACGGTGGAGGAACGCCATTGCTTTTGGCAGTAGTCACTTGCTTCTTGGTCTAATGAACAGCTGACAGCAGCATAGGTGACATGCTGGACGGAGGTTTCTGCAGACAGTCTTTAGACTGCAATCAAGGAACCTTTAGGCTATAGTCAAAAGCATATCTTGGCTGTGAATAGATGAACAACCGCAAGGAATGAGTCCTCAGATCACAAGCAGATGCAATACAGTCCTCTATTGTTCCCGCCCCCCATCCTTTGCCATACTGAAGTTGAACTCAGGGCTTTCCTACTGAGTTACATCCCCTGCCCATTTTTACTTTTTGGGATAGGTTCTTACTAAGTCATTAAGTTGTTCAGTCTGGGCTCAAAACGGTCTTCCTGCTTCAGCCTCCCAGGATGCTGGGATTATTGAGATTCACCACCGCCAGCTTTCATTTTATTATGCTTTGAAAACATGCCAATACCTCTGACCCAGCTTCTGAAACATCCACGCCCAGAGTATGTGCTTGCATGGTGAGCTAACCGGCACTAAGCAGAGAGTGACTTAGACGTTGCCTCTCATTCCCAACTAGATCAAGACTTTATAATGGACAATTTTTTAAAGGTTGGAAGAAATCTTGATGGTCATATAGAACCACTTCCTCCTTTTGGAAGGTGGAAGGGCAGGATGACAAACAACAATTCTGCCTGCTGAAGTTGGATCCATAGTTTCTAATCTCCAGAAGTGGCAGAAATGAATTTAGTGGTGTCTCAAGGTTGATACGTAGAATGACTAATGAGGAAAAACAGAGCACAGAACACTTCCATTTCTATTTTTCTTCTCAGTCCTCAGGGCAATACTATGACTAAGACAAACAAGATTGACCCATTTCACAGATGAAGGAACCACATTCAGCCTGTTTAGAAGTTACAGATAATAGAAGAGTGGCCTCTTGCTGCAGACACAGTACTTTAGAGGAAGTACTTGTGCCACTGTGAGAAGTGGCCTTTTTTGACTCAAGTGAGTGGTTCTTTTTGGTTTTTTTTTGTATCAGGGATCGAACTCTCAACCTTGTGCTTACCAGGCATGTACTTTGAGCCACTGAGCTAAGTCCCTGGCCCAAGTGAGTGGTTTTAATGACCTCAGTTCTAATCTTTTACAGTGCTGCCAAACTAACTTGACAAGAGAGGACCATTTGACCCCTGAATGTTTAGTTTTCTTAATGGTGACAGAGGCACTTACGGTATCTGCTACCTATAGGGCCATTCAAGGGCAAGTGGCACACTAAAGAGATGGGTTAAGAGGCCAGAGAAAAATAAGGAGACGGGCAAGAGTTAAGTTAGGGTGGAATGTTAACTTGATTGTTTTTGGGATCTACCTGGGCTATCAGTGGAACGAACTTCCGGGCTGTCTGGGTGGTTTGTGGAGAGAATGGCCTTGCGGACCATTCTCTGGTCCTTTGTCTCTTCCTCTCTGGCACTTTTCCTTGTTCTGCTTCCCACCCACCATGAAGGGCTTTTACTCTATCATCTTTTCCACCATAAAGTTTCTGCTTTGAAACCTCTAGTGATGGACTGAATCCCTGTAAAACATGAGCCAAATTAAATCTCTCCTCCTTTAAATTGTATGTGTTTGGCATTTCCTGCAGTGAAAAAGCTGACTAAGTTATCATTTTTCTTCTTCCCCTTGGATTTTTCCTTCTGCATCCTCCTGTGGTTGCTTCCTACCACAGGGTCATCCTTTGGTGGCCACTTGATGGGAATATCAGGAAAAGAGGGATGTGGTACAGCGGTGCCCACATATTTCACTATGCTGGCTATGGGTAGCCAAATAGGGCAGGGAAAGTCATCTTTTTTTCTTAAATTGGGGTTCTGAGGATACCTCTTAGGCACAGCCTAAATGCTGTACTTTGCATACCATGAGCTTCAGGTCACCTCAGGAGGGCTCTGGGTGTATCACCAGCAATGACACTGCATGTGCCCGTGTCAAGGTAAAGCACAAACAAGATGTAAATAGTACCAGTGTCTCTCTCAGCACTGCCATCCACTGGTTAAGAGGATGCTGTCTTTGACTGTCTTTCCTGTCCTCTGTTGGCCACTTCAGAAGACTGTCTCTAGAGCTTTTACTTTATCCTGTATTGTTCCAAAGCTGTGCAGACACATCTAGTAGTGTTTAAATATTTTTCTACCCTGACTTCTGGATTGGCTGAGTTCTCTTCAACTCCCAACTTTCTACTCCAGCTCATCATCCTTTTTGCTTTTTCCATTTGGTCAAAAATTCACATTCTTTAAATGGATAAGCACAAGTGAGGAAAATTTGCAATTTTTTTTTTCTATCAAGGGACATGCATAGTTTCAAGACAGCTCAGCCCTGGTAGTGGGAAGCGCCTCAGAGAATGGAATCTCATCCAATAAAACTGGGCTGTTGTTTTTGGATCACATGCTGTGAATTGATTTATTGTTTGAAGTGATGAAAAAAGGTGTTCTGAGACTTGGAGGAGAGTTTGACTCTGCAGCGCTGCCCCTACAGCCAGGGAACCGCCTTCTGAGCCATTCTGAGCTAGGAAATGTGGGGTTATTTTGGTAGCTGTCAGCAGGAATTGGCTACAGTCTGTATGTTAAATAAATACAAACTGCCTATTTAATTATTTAACAACGAGAACAAACGTCCCACTGTTGGCAAGTGGAAAACAGTCAACACCAAGGCAATGTAAGATCCGAGCCTGTTCCCATGATATGATCTGACCCTGCTCCCACCCCCAGGCCCGCCTGCAACCCTCCAGGGCGTCTTATCACTGTTTTATTGGAGTTGGAACCTTGGCTAGAACTGGAGTACAATTTTCCCCCAGCAAAGCAATGCTGGAGAAACAAGAGCAAGTTAACCTCCAAGTGGGATCCAAAGCAGTCACTGTGTTGAAACTTCACTTGGGTTTCACTGGCTTTTTTTTTTTTTTCTCTGCCAAATTGCTGATGTCCTCACCTCCCAGACACTGCTGAATTTGAGCAACCAAGGGCATGGAGTCCCTGCTATGTCTAAAAACCACTACCACAGAATTGCAAGTGTCTGTTTTTGAAAAAAAGAAAAGCCAGCTTATAATGTTGTGTTGATGCTGCTGTTAGCTTAAGAAAAAAGACCCTCAAGACTAATTTATAAAATGTATAGAGGCAGGCTAAGCTTCTAGAACTTGTGTGACACTTCTCAAATGGACAACACTAGAAAACTATGTGATGACAATGAATAGGAACAATCCTTTGTATATAGTGTGTGTATAAATATAAATAAAAGCTTAGATATATCATCTAATGCAAGGTTTGCAATGTTAAATGTGTAGTTCAGAATTTCAGGCCATAGAAGATAATTGATAACTGCTTAACATAAAAAATAAGTATTTATAATTAAGATTGGTGGATTAGCAGGTACTAATCTGTAAGAGTGAGAAATACAGTGGGTAGAGGGAAGAGAGGCAGCAAAGAGAGAAAGGAAGGAGAGAAGAGAAAAGAAAACATTAAAGGGAGGACTGCCCTGAGAGCCACATCTTAGTCTTGCACTTCTTGCTGTCAGCTCTGCACGCTTCAAGGGAGAAAAGCAAGTGGGCGGGCCAGTGCGTCCCCAGAGGTCGGCTCTTCAGTGCCTGACATCCTCTGTTAAGTCCACTGCACTCTCACCTCGCCTCCATAATGTCTTTACCTTTCCTTTAGATTGGAATCATGATTTAGCTTAGTGAGACTGATAATTTTTGAAAGACTTTCCTCCTCGTCTGAACCTGGTAAAACCCTCAGCATTAGTGTTTAACTTTTTCAGATTCTCACAGTGCATAGATTCTAGAAAACAGCTGCTCTTCTAGACAGCTCAGCTTGCAGACTCCTTCTGCAGGAAGGATGCTAATGCCCAGGTGAGACCAGATCCCTTATACATTCCTGCTACTCTATAGTTTCTCTCATGGCACTTCTCCCAGACTAATCATATATATAGTAAAACTTTTTAAAAATGTTTTCTTCCCAGCTACACTGAATTCCATGATTACTGCAGCAGTATCAGCACCTTCATTTTGTACTGATATGGTATCCCATGGTACCTAATAATTGCTCAATAAGAAGTTGTTGAATGCATGCAATATAGATACATATGAGTATGACATTACACATAATATAAATGCATGCAATATAGCGTAAATGCACACACGAAAATGTATCTATTATGTGCACACACGTATCCAGTGTGTACTTACTGAGTCTCATTAACTTGTCGGTGAAGTGAATGTGAATGGAAGGCTCTTTGCAGACCTGAAGTGCTAGACTAAGAGCAGGTGCCAGATTAGCCTTTAGGGTTAGACATTGTGCCTGAGACCCTCACAAATGCCTCCATGCTGAAAGAATACATTCACACATCTGTCAGGCAAGCTCTCTCTCTACTCACCCTGTCATTCTAAACCTAGGGTCAGTTCCAAATATAGTACATTTCCTGTGTCATTCCTTCCTTGAAAGACAGCCGCATCCAACCTAGTGCCTCTTATTAGCCCAGTAACGTTTTGTTCTCCCTCTTGGCTGCAGAGTGTGAGCTGATTGGGGCCCATGTGACTGTGTTCACGTCCAAGTTTAGTAGAATGAATTTTTCAAGCATGATTTGCAAGTCACGCTATCACATGCCTCCGAGGCCAGCTGTGCTGCAGCTGCCTTCTCCCCAGCATCCGCTCGTCTTGCACTGCAGCCAAAGCTTGAGCACATGTGCTGAACTGATTGGGCCTCCGCCCAGATGTTTGCTCCCATTGTCATCAGGATGTTTACGGCACTGCTGCTGCTCGATCTGTACTAGTTTCTGCATCACACTTCAGTCGGAAGAGCATTTTAGCACGTGGCCAGAGCGGGCAATTTGGCCAGCTTTTCCCTGAGACTGGAACTTCTCTAAGGCGTTTGCTTTGAACTTTCCAATAGATGTGTGTTTGCATGTTGCTGCACGGGTAACAAGAACAGGTCCCAAGGCTATGCTCCCTGCTAACGATGGGTCATGAGTGTCATTTGACCTGTTACGTTTATCATCTGATTAGTTTCTAAGTGTTTGAACAAGAGAGCGCTCCTGGCATGTGGCAAGGCTGGATTAGAGGAAGAAAGAAATTCATCCTTCTTTCTCCAATATAGAATAATCATTTTGCTCTTGTGGAAAGTTACTTTGACTGTTCCTGGAGTCACAGTACCTGTCACACATCAACATGCGTTTTGTTGGCAAGAGCTAGTTGCCTGGACAGTCAGCAGCAGGTGTGACGGTGTGGGAGTCAGACAGGTTTCATGGCTCTGTGACCCCTAATCAGCAGGCCATGAGTGAGTCATTTATTATCTCTGGGATTCAATTTCCTCCAATAATAACAGGCACCACTTATCACCATAGTAAGACCTATTGTCACCAATCTACTTTAGAAATAAAGATTTCCAGACTTGCTCCAAAGATCCTGATTCAATATGGACGAGATGGGACCTGAGAGTCGATATATTTTGCTGTATGTCAGCATATTGCCAGGGACCTGTGGCCCTACAAGGGCAGTGAGCCATCTGACCCAGGGTATTTAATACTCTTCAGCAAATGCTCTTTCTTGGTAAAGAACACAGTTTTGATTTCCCCATAGCTCAAAGCATCACTAGAAGCAGAGTTCCATAAGGCAGAGCATCCCGTGTGCCTTTTGCTCAACCAAGGCTGTGCAGCTACACTGTCCAGGACAGCAGCCATGAACACATGTGGCTGCTGAGTCCCTAAAATCAGCTAGTTGGAACCGGCATGGCTTTAAGTATAAAATAGGCATCAGATTGCCAGGGTTAGCATCCAAAAAAGTCCCATAAAATACAGAGGGCCCTGGTCATACAAACTCCATTGGTTCCCAAGGGCTGATTGTAACTTGAGTTGTCAGTGGAAGGCTCAGGCTCCTCCACAGAACCTTCAAAGTCTCTCTCCTGTGTGCTCAGCGAGACATTGGCCCAGGATTTCTCAGTGAACCCCATGCAGGAAAGGATGTTGTAGTGTTCTTGCAGAACTCTGGAAGGGTTATATCTGTATCTGAGACCATCTGGAAACACAAATGGTCGGCATTCAGGTCATGCATCAGGACTTTGGTCAGAAGTTAAAACTAAGATTTCAGTTATAACCCAAGTGATATGTCAGGCCAGTCATAACTTGAGTGTCCACTGTATCTAAACAATTTTTATGTTAATAATATAATAAAATGGTAATTTTTTGGATATGATAGGTTAAATATAAAATGTTACCATTAACTCAATTTTAAAATTGAAATAGTTTTCTTTAAAAGTCATATACAAAAATTGCACATATTTAAATTATTTCTTATAGAAGTGAATAATGGGCATTGAATTAGGGGCCTTGTGCATGTGAGGCAAGTTCTCTACCACTAAGCTATGTCTCCAATACTTTTTAATTTTTCTTTTTGAGACAAGCTCTCACTATGTTGTGCAGGCTTTAAACTTGTGCTCCTCCTGCCTCAGCCTTCCAGGGAGCCGAGATTACAGATGTTTTCCAGTGTACCTGGCTAATGCACACAGTTTGATGAGGTTGGGCATGCACATACACTCATGAAGCCATCTCCACACATGAGGTAACAGACTTGCCATGACTTTTAAAAATTTATTTGTGTAACCTCCCACTCCACTTTTTGTGGTAAAAACACTTCCAAGAGATCTACCTTTTAAATACGTTTTGACAGTGGAATGAATACAGTATTGCTGACAATGGGCACTATTTTGTAGAGTTGAGCTCTATAACTTATTTTTCTTGCATAACTGAAATAGGTTACCAATTGAACAACTTCTTATCTCCCCTTTATCTAGTTCCTGGTAACCACTGCTCTGTTCTCTGCTTCTGTAATTTGACCTCATTATAAGTAGATTCTTATACAATTTGCCATTCTGTGACTGGGTTAATTTCAGTTACTAGAATGTCCAATGGTCCAACTATATTATCACAAATGGAAAGATTTACTTTATTAAGCCTAACATTCCACATATATATGTGTGTGTGTATATATATATGTAGAAATATATATATATATGTATATATATGGAAAGCATATACTGTATATGTGTTACATAACATATATTAACATCTTTATTAATCTGCCAGTGGACATTTGGACTGCTTCCATATTTTAGCTATTGTTAATAATACTGCAATAAGCATAGGAATATAGTTATCTCTTTAAGACCTTAAATTCAATTTAGGGAGGCATATACTCCTCAAGTAGAATTGTTGCATCATATGGCAATCTATTTTTGATTTTCTGAGAAGCCTCCAATTATATTCTACGTTGGTTGCATCACTTTGCATTGCTATCAACAATGTGTAGGGTTTCTCATTTTTCTGTGTCTTTGACAACATTTATCTTTTTTTATATAAGCCATACTATCAAAACAGAGGTGATTTACATGTATGTATATATATATATATATGTAAATACATATATACACATGTATATAGTTTGTTTGTTTTTATTTTTTGAGATAGGGTCTCCAACTCATGGTGGTCTTCTTCTGTCAGCTTTCCAAGCACTGGGATTACAGGTGTGTTCCACCACGCCCAGGGAGGTGATATCTCGTCATGGTTTTATTTGCATTTCCCTGATGATTTGTTATGTGAAACCCTTTTCATATACGTGTTGGTCATTTGTATGTCTTCTTTGGAGAAATATCTACTAAATCCATTTTCAAATAGAGTTATTCACTATTTTTTGCTATTGAGATATGAGTTCCTTATATATGTTGACTATCATTCTTTATCAGATATATTGCTTGCAAATATTTACTGCCATTCTGTAGGCAGCCTTTTCACTCTGCTAATTGTTTCCTTTGCTGTTCAGTCCAAAGCTTTTTAGCTTCACGAGGCTCCAATTGTCCTTTTGCTGTTGTTGTATATGCTCCAGTGTCCTGTCCAAGAAATCACTGTCAAGCTCAAAGTCTTGACCACATAGAAGGATTTACTTCTATGTTGTTTTGCAAAGAGTTTTAGAATTTCAGGTCGTGTGTGTGGTATAAGACATACACAAGACCTCCTCCTCCTTCTGTAAGTAAATATTGGGTTTTCCCAGTACCATTTGTTGAAGAGACTGTCCTTTCTTCATATTGTTCTTGGCATCCTTATGGAAGATCAGTTGATGATATACACATAAATTTATTTCTATATTTTCTATTCTGCCCCTCTGGTGTATATGTCTTTCTTTTTTTAAATTTTATTTAAAGAGAAGAAAGAAGAAAAAACAAAATAAAACAGAATAAAGGGTAGAAACAATACAGAATTCCAAGGAAAAAAGGAAAAGAACAACAACAACAAAAAAAAAAAACTAAGAGATTATTACTTGACAAATTGCATACTGACTTCTTGTAAATAGTTGTTCAAATTATAAAGTTAAAACATGTAAAGTAGACATTCAAACAGTGACTCTGTTAATAGTGCTGTTCCATGATCTGACAAAAACAGCAATATGGTCATCCATCTTACCCACTCAAATATACATTCAATTATATCAAAAAGGTAAAATTAAACACAACAAAACAGAACAAAGTGGATCACAAGAAAGCAATGTAAGGGACATAAATTCCAAAACTAGACAATTGGAGATATTCACTCTCTATCGTACTGACTCTTGTTTTCTTCCAAATAGTTGTCCATATTGTCACATACAGGGAATTCACATGAAACAACGTAGTATGGAATTGATCTGAGCAGGACAAGGAGGGTGTTTCAGGTCTTCAAGACCAGACAATAGGAAAGCCGAGAATGGCTATCATAGTGTCTCTCATTCTCCTAAAAGCAGCTGTCCATACCTTCATGTGTGTTGAACTTAAACAAAACAAAACAAGATAAAATCACTTTGAACAAAGAATGATAATTTTGCTGGATTACACATCATGACATTATGGAATCAGGACTGGGTACTGTAGTGTCTCTTTTTCTTCAAAGTAGTTGTTCATTTCAACATGTGTTATATAGTTGGTTCTCGTAAACTGTTTATAAGCTCTACACATGTGCGTCTGTACATGTATATTTATCCTTGATGTATTAGAGGTAAAAACAAAGCAAAGCAATATAAAACAAAACAATTCCTAGAAAAGCATGAAGCAAAAAGTCATATATAACCACAATACAAGGTGATCTACAACGGTTACCATGATGTCTCAGCAGTATATAACAACATTAATAAAAATGAAGCATTGGAGACATTATAAGACTTCAAAAGCAAAATCAAACCAGAGTGGGTATCTTAATGAATCTTGTCATCTTCAGTGTAGTTGCCTATACTCTTAGACTTGATGCTATCAATCATAACAGATTTAAATAAAATCAGTCAATATAAAGTAGCAATCTAACAACACAGATTCAAATAAGATCAGTCATAATAAGACAGTATAAGTTATAAAGGGCTTCAGATTAAGTTGATAGGAAATTAGGGATGATTACCATAATATGTCCTCTTATCTTTGGGATAGCTGGCCATGTCCTCAAGTCTAGCATATGTAGACAAACTAGAACAGCACGTAATCCATCCAAGCAGAGTGATGAGAACAATGTAAATTTTAAATCTTGTTACCCAATTAACAATATCCTCTGCCTTCCTGTCTTAGACAATTCCTCCCCTTTCACTCCCATGGGGTACACTGCTTGTTTTGGGTCCCACTGCCTCCCTATACAGAGCATCTCAATGGACCTTATCTCCTGATCTACTCTGCCTGTGTTTCTTTCTGTTAATATTTCAAGGCCATCTATACTAGAGATTACAGCCAATCTTCTCTGCCTCATTTCTGCTATTCTGTTTTTCTGCCATTGGTTGTCTATTTTTCTGTTCCACTCCACTGTCTGCCCTGTTCACTGAGGCCTCTCTGCCACTGTTCCTGAAATGCTCGTATTCTTGTTCTCTCTCTCTAAAATGTCCTTCAGTATTTTTTGTAGGGTTGGATTGGTGGTCATAGATTCTCCAAGTTCCTCTTTGTCATGGAAGCATCTTGTTTCTCCATTAATTTCTAGAGAGAGTGTTGCAGGATACATCAATCTGGGCTGGAGGTTGTTCTCCTTCAGGGCTTGAATTATTTCACTCCAAGCTCTTCTTGACTTGATGGTCTGTGTTGAGAAGTCTGCCGTGATTTTGATGGGTTTTCCTTTATAGGTGATCTGTTTCTTTTCTCTGATGGCTTTTACTATTCTATTCTTATATTGAATTTCTGGGATCTTGATTATTATGTGTCTGGGTGTAGCTCTGTTTGGGTTGTAGGTGGCTGGAGTTCTGTATGCTTCATACATCTGCAAACTGTTTGGGAAGTTTTCCTTAATAATTTCTGTGAATAACCTTTGTAATTCCTCTGTTTTGACTCCTGCTTCTTCATTCACATGCTTTATTCTTAAGTTATAGATCCTCTTGTCATCCTCTAGCCTTCCAATTGTTACTGCCTGCTCCCTTGTTATTTTTAAGAGATCTTCCCTTTCATGATCACACATTGCAAGCCTGTGTTCAATTTTTGATAGTCTATCTTAGGTTTCTTTCAAGCAGTTTTGCCAGTTTTCTATGGAGTGTTTAGTTTCCTGATAATCTCTTTGAATTTGCTTCATGAATTCTAGGTTTTTCTTGTTTTCTTCATTAAATGTTTCTCTCCGTTTGTGTTCCTGCATTCTTCTGTCTGTCTTCTTGAGAGGTGCCCAGCCTTTCTTTTATTAATCTACTTATCTCTTGTTTAATTTTAATTAATATTTCAGTTTTGATCCTGCTTACGAGGTCCCAAAGATATCTCTTTATGTCCGCTAATGCTGTATTTGATGTTGCATGTTTGCTGCCCTCAATCTCTTTGGTATTTACCTCTCTTGGATCAATGTTCTCAGGGTTGGGGGCTTTTTCTTATTTCTCCTTCTCATCATGTTTTTGGTTCCTTCCATACAAGTGTACAGTGTAATTCCCAACTTCTTTTCTTGTTGGTTTAGGCTCCTCTGTAGCACGCAGGCTCGGGGCTTCTGCCCTCTGGCAGCCACTATCAGAGAGTGAAGTTCAAGCAAGAGTAGTGTGCACTGGCTCCTCTCCTCTGGGCCAGTCAACCTTTGCGGCCTTCACTGCATCAGTGTGTGGCTGTGCTCAGGAAATTAGTTTGTAGAAACCCACTGGGTCCTGGCCAGGGGCACGGCCCAATCCAAGCAGATTCCACCAATCCACTCGGCGAGGGGAGCAACCAACTGAAGCCACTTCCTTATGGAGTTAGGGCTGTCCTGCCCAAATTCAACATGTCTTCCAGTCGGTTTCCCCTTTCCCATGGGAGGGTCTTATTCCCATCACTCACCACGTGTTGATGCTGGTCCCTGAGAACTGCTGGGCTCCCCGACCTCTGACTTCAGTGCACCTGCGGGGCAAATTCATGCTGCCTCTGGTGGGTCATGTGCAGGGCCAGGTCCAGGCGAGCCACATGCAGGGATGTTCAGCTCCACACTCCGGCGGCTCAAGCCAGTCTCATCGGTGTGGTTCGGTTGGTCAGGTTGCTCTCAGGCAGGAATTCAGGCAGCTTGCCATGCTTGTTGATCTTAGCTTCACTATTGGTACTCCCAGGACCTCATATTTGAGCAGTTTTTTTAACTTTAGTTTCTTCCTGGGTTGAGAGAGTCCATCTCTCTCTGTTTGGGTCTCTCCAGGGTGTTAAATTCTGGCATTTAAGCTGTCTCTCTCAGAGAGGATCTCTCTCCTGGTACCTACCAGTCCGCCATCTTTGGAAACTCCCTATATGTCTTTTTTGATGGCAGGATCATAATGTTTCAATAACTACACTTTGTAAGTTCACTTGTTTCCACTTTTGTAAACATGCTACTTGAAAATTGAAAATGACCTATGGGACTTGCATTATGTATCCATTGGACTTCAGTGCTATGGAGAACAAGGCCATCAGGAGAGGGATGCCATGTCCACAAGGATGGACCTTCAACATGTACTATTACCCAGTCACCTTACACAGTGACTCAGTGTGGCACTGTTGGCCCCAGATTCCTGTTTCCACTCTGGTGGAGTTTAGAAGTGAAGGCTGGAGACGGGATGGTGAGATAGGGGAATGCACCCCTTATTAATGTGGCAGCTGCTCCCTACCTCATTCACCCTGGCTGGTTCCACCTGCAAACCTTATCGACTCCACTTGGAGACTCAGACTTTCCCCTCTTCCGACACACTCTTCTTATTCTACACCTCACCTTGACAACCCAATACCAGTGAGTCAATTAGGAAAAGTTTTTTTAAACAATAATGCCAATTACAGATAAAAAGTGTGGTAAATTGGGACACGTCTATATTACTGCAGTAGCAAAAATTATAACACCTTTGGAAAGCAATACGATATCATATTTTAAGAGCTATAAAATTATTCTTACCCTTCAATTCAGTGAAACCATTCTTGGGAATTCATCTCAAGGAAAGAGCCAACAGAAGCAAGACAAATGCATACAGATATTCAATGTGGCATTATCTATACTGCAAAATTAGACACCACTTAAACACCTAATCATGGAGGAACAGTTAAGAAAATTACACCTCAACAATTCAATATAATTTTATACATTCATTCAAATTTGTAATTATGAGGACTACATGGCAACATAGAAAAAATGTTTACAAGGTAATGTCAGATTTCGTAATGGATAAGACATAAATTGTGTGGAGATTATAATTGCATGATAACAATTATGCATGCATATGGAGGAAGATTTAGAAGAAATGCACAGAAACAAAATCTGTGTTAGGATTTTTCAAGAATAAATCAGAGCATTTTAACCAGGGGACTGTGTTCTCTCACAGGATCCAGAGAGGAGCTTTTACAGTGCCCGTTAGACAAGTGAAAATGTATATTTTGTGTGGCTGTGTATACATTTTATTTTTCTTTGTTCGTTTTGAGAAGTGGGAGCACAGCTCTTATCAGATTCTCTATGACCTTTGATTACCATCTTCCTCTAAGTTATGAGCAGTACTTAATGACTGAGCTATTATTTTATTGCTTTAATAATTAAAAGACGCTCATCGTTATGGCACATGCCGTAATCCTAGCGGAGGCAGAAAGATGACAAGTTTGAGCTCAGGCTGGGCAACTTAGTGACTTAGTGAAAGCCTGTCTCAAAATAAAAAATAAAAATGGGCTGGGGATGTAGCTCAGCGTGAAGGCTTTGGGTTTATTTCCCAGTACCATAAAAATATTAAGAGTTACTATTATTATTAAGAGCAAATGAGATGTCTGGTCTCCAGGCATGGAATCAAAGCTGAGTGCATGAGTGGGTGGGGGGGAGGTAAGAATGCTCAAATAAGAGAAAGGGGTGTGACCTGGGTGGGGCACCCCTTTGGAGCCTCTCACCTGTTTGTGGCAGCCCCTCCTCCCACCTGGCCAACTCTGCAGACTGCCAGGCCTTGGTGTGGTTCCCCTTCTACCTCTTCTCTGTCTGTCCTTCCCGAGGCCCTAGCGCATCACTGCAGGGTGGAGATTGTAAAGATTTCCCTTTCTGAGACTCCAGCTCCCAATACCTCCTAGCTTCCTTGGGCTGCAGACTTGTTCTCCTTGGGCGCCAGCTTCCCGTCCTGTTTTGTCTCCAGCAGAAAGACTGGACGGTCTATAATGTGCACCTATAAAAAGAAGATGAAATGAGTATTTTTTTCTGATTCTTTAAAAATCACTCCCAGCTTTATCCCCTGCTCATTTATTAATGTCTTCTCTTCCCAGCACTTGGTTTTCCCCTGACATTTTAATGAAAGCTTTCATATTTCAACTCCAATCCAACATTTACTCCTTCCACTTTTCTGTCAGACTTTTCTTTACCAACAATTAGGGTAACCAGAGAGCACTGGTGATTACTTTTCCTTCATATATATGACACCCTTTCTTTCTAGTCACAAATGCAATGGAGACCTAACTTTTAGCCTGTCCCCACCCAAGTGGCCCGGACAGTTCTCTTTTGCTTGTCCTGAGTGTCTTCCAGGGACAGTGGGATGACACTGTGCTTTTCTTCAAGATCCATTTGTGCACATTACTTCAATCAGATTTAGCACATCCTTCTCAGGTTCTGGCTTAAATGGCTTAAGTCTGAGTCGCCTGTCTTTCATCAGATGGCAGTGGGCACTGGGGGAGTTTACCGTCACCAGTTTGAGGGACCAAGACTGTAGGTGAAAAAGACAGAATTGGAGGATCAGAAAGGGAGAGGAGGCATATATATCTCATTTAAACTTCACAACAATTCCAAGAAGCAGGAATTTTAACCCTCACTTTATAGATGAATATATTAATTTTCTAGGACCATTATAACAAAACTTCACAGAATGAGTTCTGCAAATAATCTATTTACAGTTCCACTATTCTGGAAGCCAAAAGTCCAAGATAAAGGTGTGATGGTTGTATTTCTCCTGACACTTCTTTCCTTGGCTGGTAGAGGGCTAGCTTCTGGCTGTGTCTTGACATGGTCCTTCTGCAGTATATGTATGTACCTGGTGTCTCTTTTGATGTCTAAATTCCATCTTCTTAAATATATACCAGTCAGATTGGAAGAGGGATATGTTCATTTTAAGTGAATTGCCTCTCTCAAGGCCCTGTCTCCAAATACGATCATTTTATGAGTTATAGGGGTTAGGACTTCAACATCTGAAGTTTGAGAGAATTCAGCCTTTAACAATGAGTAAACTGGGTCAAAGAGGAATTAAATAACTTTTCCAAATGCACAGTTAGGATCTGGTAAAGATGAGTTTCAAAACCCCACAATTCTGGTTCTAGTCTGATTCCTAAGCTCATGTAGCCAAAATGCTAGAAGTTATATTGATCTTGCATCTTCAGATACCAAAATCTATGGAAGCTCAAGTCACTCATATAAAATGGTGTAGTATTTTGTCCGTAACCTAAAAACATCCTCCTGTATACTTTAAATTGTCACCAGGTTATCCGGAATACCCAAGACACTTGAAAAGCTATATAAATAGTTGTTATGCTATATTGTGCAGGGATCATGACAAGAAACAAATGTACATGGTAATTGTAGATGTGTTTTTTTCAAATATTTTGATCTGCAGTTAATTAAATCTGAAGATGTGCAACCCATGGATTCAAAGGGCCAATTGTACTGCCTTCCATTCCATGTTATTTACAATGTGTTTTGTTTGGCAGTAAACCCACAGTTCTCTATACATTTAATGATCTAAGTCTGTGAGGACCAGGGGGAGCTTTGAGGGGGGGTAGCTTTATGTAGTTATCGATGTCTTTTAACCCCTAAATGTCACTTGTTAATTGTACTGAGGCCTTAATCTCATGTCACCCAGAGGTTCTGGTAGATTTGTTCCTACAGCTCCAGGGGAAAGATGTCCACTGCAGCACCTCTCTCTCCACCCATTGATGCTCTTAGTAGAATGTGGCAGGAAGAGGCTTGATCACTTCTGGAGGTGACAGACAGGCCACACTCCTGCCTGCTTCATCATAGGCCCAAAATAGCAGAGCTCATCAGTCAGACACCAACTCCTCAGAAATTGTGAGCTGAAATAAACTGTCTTTCTTTATAAATTGCTTTATCTTGGGTATTTGTGATAGGAGCAGAAATCTGACCAACACAGGGGTGTAGCCAGCACTTTCTCTACAATGAAGTATGCACAGGTGATAGGCAAGGTGACTCCACCTCCCTGCACACTGCTGCCTTCTCGTTTTGAATGCTGTGGGAATTTGGAACAAGCTGTTTCAGGGAATAGTGTAAAGGTCTACTCTAGTGTAAAAAGAATATGGCATTTACATTAGATTTAAAGTCCACATCATTGTATTAATACAAGCATTCTAAAATTATATGAGTTCCAAAATAAATTTGAGCTTATCTCTCAAGTCCCACCTTCCACTCCCCTCACCCTTTGCCAAACACATCCAGTGGAGAAACTCAACCTGAAACATTCCTGAAGTATTTGTGTTTGAAGTCAATCTCATAAAACCAGCACTTATGACAGATAACCCTTTCTCTGAAAATGTATTAATAATGCATGGCCAAAACTTACAGACAACGTGATCATTGTTGCAGGAATTTGTAGCCAAAATATTCCATTCTGTGAAGGTTTGATTTTTGCCCAGTGATGACATTTTTTTGTACAATGTTTAAGGAAGGCAGATGTTCATCTATTTGTTGATTTGCCCCAGTCCACAAAGCCAATAATGATTTAAATCAAATTGCTTTCAATCTTTTCCACATACCTAATTTTTATTACAAAGGGACTTGCAGTACAAACTGTGGCTTAAATAGTAATGCACTGATGTCCACTCCAGGCTTTCTTAGTCAAACCCCTGCCAGCAGTTAAAGGGACTGGGTATGGGGGCAGACAGCTACAGAGGAGGGACTTGAGGAATTCTAGAGGCCTCTGTCTGGGAAAATCCAATATCCAAGAATTTTAACAGGGCTGGAAACTTGGAGGGGGACTTCCTGCTGATCCCAACAGTGCTATAGAAGGGAGGAGTTGTGGGTCCTGCTCTCTGCGATGCTGTGTATTAGTTATGGTGCCTTGGACAAGGTACTTAGCTACTCTGAGCCTCAATTGCATCCTGTGGATGTACTTTGTATAGTCAGCTCTCCATATTCCTGGGCTTTGAATTCATGGATTCCAACCGCTATGGGTAAAATTTTTAAGAAAATTACATCTGTGCTAAACATATATAGATACTTTTTCTGATCATTACTGCCTAAACAATACAATACAAAACTACTTATATAGCATTTATCTTGTCCTATATGTATGAGAAGAAGAATGCAAATATGACACCATTTTATCTCAGGAACTTGAGCATCCTTGGAGTTTTTACACCCTTGGGAAATCTTGGAACTAATTCCCTAAGGAGACTGATGGATGAATGTACTTATTTTGTAGTCTGTTGTGACGTAACAAATTTTGAAGTACTTGATATAGTGTCTGGCACAAAATAGTTATTGAAAATATTTTCAGTTTTTCAGAGTTAATTCTGGATTTGCATTTTAAATAATTTTTCATCTAAAAGGGCAAAATCATGATTTATATGCATTCTTCCAAGAACATATCTGTTCATCAAAATAAAAAGGGAAATCCTGAAAGTTTATAACAGATGCCAGGAATATCTGAAATCCTATTCCCTACTACTAAGTTGTTGACTACTTAATGTCTTGGTGTCTGCTGGCCCCTTTTGCTACTCCCCACTGAAGACTTTAGGGGGTCTGGGGTTTTCTTACAACAGGAGTAGGCCACCCCCTTACCATCTATGGTGAAGGAGAAAGCATGGGTGGCTCGCTGTTACAGCTTGGTCTGGTTCGTTGAACTCTGGGCAAGGCTGTACCTGAGATATCACAGATGGAAACATGGAGGAGATATGAGCCTTGTCCTTGAGTGGCTCTTATGCTGGTGGAGAGACAACTGGATGAATAACTCCATGATTGGCACGTGAACACAGAGCATTACAGGCCTAGAGGAGCCAGGAGCAGCTTTGCAGAGAGGATGCTACCTGAGTCAATTCTGGAAGGACCCACCCGTGCATGGGCATGTCCATCCTTTTACCAGCAAATGGGTATCAAGGGTTGACCAGATGTTGCTCTCAGCATTGCACTAAAAGTGGCGAACAAGGAGACATCAGACATCATCTCTGCTCCTGTGGAAATTACATACTGCTTAAGGGAGACAAAAGATCTCGGCAGCAGGAGGTGGCAAGCAGCAGTCCAGAAGAAGGCAGTCCCAGGCAGAGGTGGAGTGTGTGAGTCTGACGCAGCCAGCCTCCCTCTCTCCTCCTCCTCCTTCTCCTCTTCCTCCTCCTCCTCACAGTAGTGCCAGGGAAACAGCCACAGGGCCGGGACTGTGCACACAGTCAGGGACCTAAGTGATGTTACTCTTTGGCATCACTCTGTGGCTAATCCCTTCTATTTCCAGAAATGCTGGCCCCACCTAAGTCCCCTCACATAACAGCAAAGAGGCTTTATATCGGTAACAGTGCTCCTACATTTTCTGTAATGTGTTCACCACCGTTATGTATTTGTACACCGTGGGGTAAAAACATCCAACAATTTTTTGATCACCAAGAGACAGATAAAGATGCTGATGCATGGACAGGTGAATCAGAATACTCACAATCATAGGGCTAGCTGATGGCAGAGTCAGGGTTTGGAGACCTAATTCCCTGGTTCACAGCCTGTATTCATCCCACAATAGAATACTGTTCTCGATAGAATACTGTTGACATTTGGTGGGCATGCGATTTGTGGTAAGCATTATTCATTGTGCCAGACTGTCCCAGACATTGTAGGACATTTTGAGACCCCGGCTTCTGCCAGCAGCATCCAAGTGAGAAGCCTGTGGCAGCCAAAAAACCTCAGAGGTTTTCACACAGCTCCTAGAGAGGGCTGGTACTGCCTCTGCTAGAGAAGGCATAGTCCAGCTCCTTTTGTTGTAAGGAAACAGAGGCACCAGAAGCAGAAGAGCTGCTCACATATCTACAGTGTATTAGGAAACAGCTGTCACTATTACCCTCCTCCAGTCCTCACCTCCGTCAGCATGGGGTTGCTGCCCATTCATGCATTCATTCAAAAGAGTACTGATTACCTACTAGTGCTCCATGTTATGCGCTGTGGATGTGACGTTGAAGAGGGACTTGGTGGTTGTCCTTCGAAGAGTTTCAGCATGAGAGGACAGGGGTGGAGTCCAGTAAGCTAATAACCAATTATAAGGCAATGGGTGGTCGGTGTCATGATGGGGTCACATAGGTGCCCTAAGAACCTGGAAAAGGGCACCTATTGAGATTTAGAGGAATGGGACAGGGGAGGATTTTCTTACGCTTACAGCTGTCCAGGGCTGAATCATGGCAAAGTATGTTAAGTTTGCCATTAATAAAGATGATTAGAGGCTGGACCATCAAATGGCAGGGAAAACATTTCGGAGGTTTAAGCATTGCACGGGCTGCTGTCCTGCAGCCTGGGGGCTCCGCTGGGCCTACAGAAAACATCAACAGAATCCACTCCCTCGAGTTTCTGCAGTGCTACCCAGAAGTGAGCTAATTCCGTGATAGACTTGATGCTATGATCTGAATGTTTGTGTGCCTCTGACTCAATCTGTAATATAAATGTATTAGGGGCAGGGCCTCTGGGAGGTGACCAGGTCTTAGAGCAGAGTCCTCATACAGGGCCACAAGCTCTTACATAAGAGATCCCAGAGGAGGACTAGTCCTTCTAGCATATGAGAGTGGAGCAAAATGTCACCATGTCTGATCTAGAAAGCCAGCTCTCAGCACACACAAATCTGACAAAACTTTGAATTTCCAGCCTCCAGAATAGTTAGAAGTAATTTTTGGTTATTTACAAACTTTCTAGTTTATAGTATTATGTTATAACAACCTCAATAGACTAAGACACTCAGTTATAAAAATATATATATTACTGGAAATAATCTGCTTTTTTTGTACAGTACTTTCTAGGATGCACTGATTAAAAACAAACTTAGCTGTGTATTCACTCTGCCCAGTGGTACAGGGTGCTTTGTCAGGCCAGAACAGTATCCCTGAGCTAGGAGGAGGGTGACGAGGGCAGGGCAGTGCAAAGGAAGGGTCCTCTCTGCAGGCAGTTTTAATTGGGCCGTGAAAATTTTCTCTCCGAGATAGCCAGAAGAGCTAGGGAGAACCTCTCAGCTCCAATTTGCACTGCTGTCTGCTGATGCAGGAGGCTGGCGGTTCACACGTCAGCTGGGGACAGTTCACTGACAGCTCTGTAACAGGGGAGAGAGTCTCAAGGGACAAGGGGGCCCAAGAACTGCACACACTCTTCTGCTTCCAGTGGGTGAGGTGTCAGCTTTCAGCAAATGCTCCCTGTGTGCAGGGACAGAAAACGCCACCTCGAGAGCTGCTCTAACTGGGTTAAAAGTCATGTTTGTGCCACCCGTGTCAAAAGGACACAGCTTAGAAAGAGGGCTCAGTCATGGGACCGGCCGGTGGCTGCAGATTGCTGATGGCTGAGATTTCAGCTTCAAAGTTTGGAGCTGTCAGCTTCAGCTCTTCTCATTGCTTCCATATTTTACATTGGAAAATTTTTCCTTAAACCACACACCGGCCAGACACTTACGAAATAATTTACAGAGTGAAAGGATGGCCATCAAATATACTTTCCCCCCTTCATTTTCTTTTCTCTAACCATTGTTTGCATTCTATTTACCAAGTAAACACCCTCTTAATTTCAGATATTCTTCTCTCCAATTTGGCTTTAACAGATCCCTTCCCAAGTACAGAACTTGATTTTCAGTGTGACTTTGTTGGTGGAGAAGCACTGAGATACATGGGCTACTCCCGTCCAGGGTCTCCATTCATTCACTCTCCATGTTCAGTTTTCAGTTTAGGACTCCAGGCATCTCTTTGCTATTGTTTAATTTTTATTAGTACCCCTTTGCAGTACGTAATGACTACATTCATCATAGGGAGCTGGCACATGTATATAGCATATCTTAATTCTTCTTATTCCTCTTCTCTTCTCCTCCCTCATCCATCTCTAGACCCCCTTCCGATTTGCAAAAGATTTATCTCCCTGTTTCCTATTGCCTATCTTTTATTTTGCTCATTAAATAATTTATACTTTGTGTTTTTCATACAGAAGAAGCTGTGCAACATTTTAACTCATTTCTGATTTATTTCACTTAAAATTATAGTCTCAAGGTGCATACATTTGTTGCATGATTCAAACTTGCTTTTCTTTATGGCAGAGTAGTATTCCATTGTGTGTAAATACCACATTTTCTTTATCGATTCATCTGTTGATGGATCTAAAGGCTACTTCTAAGATTTACCTGTTAGGAGTTGTGCTGCTATAAACATGGATCACTATAGCATGGTGTTGTGAATTCTTTAGGGAAGATTCCTAGAAGAGGAATAAGTGGGTTGAAAGGAATTTCTAATTTTAATTTTTTGAGGAATCATACTGATTTCCAAAATGATTGTATTAGTGTACTTTTCCACCAACAATGCAGAAGAATGTATTTTTCTCTGATGCCTTTCCTACATTTGCTATTATTTGATTTCATGATGTGGTTATTCTTTTTAGAGTAAAATGAAATCTTAATGTTGCTTTAATTTGCATTCCTCTGACAGCTAGAGATGTTGAAAATTTCAGGTAATTATTGACTATTTATACTTCCCCTGAGATATGTCATTTTATTTGCCACTTTTTATGGAGTTATTATGGAGGATAAAATATTTTGAAGTTCCCTATATAGTCTAGCTCCATACATGTTATATATGTGATATATATGTATATATATGTATATGTTCTTATTCATATGTATCCTTTCCTGTAGGTCATGTCTTCATTCTATTAGTTGTTTACTTTTCTGTGCAGAAACTTTTTAATTAGGTGTAATTCATTTGTTGATCCTTGATATTATTTCTTGTACAACTGGGGTTCTGCTCAGAAGTCCTTAACCTGTCTCCATGTCTTTGAGAGTTTTGCCTATGTTATCTCCCAGAAGATTGTTTCTGTTTTTATATTTAGGCCTTTGATCCATTTGATTTTAGTTTGGTACATGGTGAGAGATCTGGATCTATATTCAAGCTTCCACACGTGTGTTTCCAGTTTTCCCAGAATCATTTTTTCTCTATTATATACTTTTGGCCTTTTGGCCAAAGACCTAGGCCTTTTGGCTTAGGATTATTTTATAATATTCACCCACTGAGTCAAATACAAAAGGGTACAGATAATCTGTCCACACACTAGAGACCCAAAGAATTTGGCAGAGGGCTTGGATCCCACAGCAATGTCCTACATGAGTCCAGTTGAAGATCCCATGGCAATGTCCTCCATGAGTCCAGCTGGAGGCCTAGAGCCCATGACAGTGTCTCATGCAAGTCTGTATCAAGGACCTGTACTGTGAAGGCCCAAAAGTCAGTGGTTGAAGCTAGAAAATGTGTACCAGAGGGATGAAGATGTAAGCCAGCAGGCTGAAGGATCTGCACTGGAGCCAGGAAGTGACATTCAAGGCAAGACCAGAGCTGTCTGGAAAAGAACTGCTGCTGTCCTCTGACAATAAAGTCCTGAACTCCTCTGACGATGAGAACAATGGAGTTCATACAAGGAAAACTGGCATGACAAGCTTCTCCAGGAGAAGCGGCAGCTCACCATCTTCCCCTCCAGTTCTGCTTTTATGCTGTTGGCAGCAGTCCTCAGGTGGCCTTCCACACCCAGGATCACGCTGACTGAGTTCAGCTGGGTGCTACAAGTTGACCATTAGCTAAGCCACCACAGATGAGATGACTTCATGTACCTAGAGTTATTTCTTCATCTTCTATTTCATTGGGCTTCAGTTCTGCTAGTATCATGTGGTTTCTAATCACTGTAGCCCTTATTAATATAACTTGAAGTCTGCAGTTGTGTTGCCTCCAGCTTTGCTCTAGTTGCTCATTGCTTTTGCTATTCTAGATCTCTTCTGGTTTCCATCCTGTTCTGTTATATTTCTAGCATAGTTTCCTGAATTTCCATGAAGAATTCTATTGGTATTTTGCTTGAGACTGCATTAAATATGTATATAAATTTTGAAAGTATGGTGATTTTGACAGTATCAGTTCTGCCCATGCAGGTACAATGGCTATCATTGTATTTTCTGATGTCCTCTTCAATCTTCCTTTTTAGAGTACTTCAGTTTTCATGGTAAAGGTCTTTTATTTCCTTGGTTAGGTTAACTTCTAAGTACTTAATTTTTCTTGATGCTAGTATGAATACTATTGAAATTCTAATTTCTTGGTGGATTTCTTATTGATGTACAGAAATGCTATTGATTTTCATGTGTTGATTTTTTTATGCTGCTACATTTTTTAATTTGGTTGTCCTAGGACTCTTATGGTGGAATTGAGTCTTCTATATGAAGTATTGTATCATCTATGAATAATGACAGTTTGACTTCTTCCTTTCCTATACATATCACTTTTATTTCTTTTTCTTGCCTGATTGCTCTGGGTAGTTAATATTTCAAGTACTGTATTGAACAAAAGTGATGATAATGGATATTCTTGTCTTGTTTACCTGATTTTAGAGGGAAATCTTTCAGTGTTCTCCATTTAATAAGATGTTGGCCAAAAGAGTGAATTATTGATACAACATGCAAAAGGCAAAATAGAGTATAGACTATATGATTATGTGTGGGGAGCTCAAAAAAAGGGCAATACAGTGATTGCTTTGGCAGATCGATTGGAAAGGGATAGAAAGGAACTTTCTGGAGTAGTGGAAATGTCACCTAGGGTATATACAAGGTGTGTACACTTAATAAACTTGTAAATTCAGATCTGTGCATTTCACTGTATGCAAATTTTACCTTAATAAAATATCCTTTCCTATGTACACACACACAAAAATATGATGTTGGCTGTAAGTTTATCAGATTGAGATAAATTCCTTTGCTGACTATTTTCCTTAAGGCTTTTACCATGAATGGATACTGGATTTTTTCAAAGGCTGTTTCTCTGCCTATTATGATGATTTTGGTCCTTGTTTTTGTTTATGTGGTATATCATATTTATTGCTTTGTGTTTTTGAACATTCTTGCATCCTTGGTGTAAAGCCTACTTGGTCTTTGATGCTATTGAATTCTTTTTTGTCAGTGTCTTTTGAGGACTTTTGTATCTATGTCAATTAAAGAGATTGCACTGGAGTTTTCTTTTTCCACTGAGTCCTTGAATTCTAGACATACCTCATGGAAATCTCACTTTCCACTGTCTTCTGACTCAGCACCATCATCACACTGAGGAGAAACTTCTGTTCTTTTGAGTCTCTGCATCTGCAAGAGTTTGTGTGTAGAATTATCTTCCTTCCTTTCCATCCACCTTGCTTCCTGTCTTGGACTGCTTGGGTTTTCTGTTACTTTTTCTTGGTTTTGGTTTTGGTTTTTTCTCTCTCCTTCCTTTGGGTACACCACTTTTCCCCAAGACTCACATTCTTTTGCCCTAACAACTTGTTTTCTAGCAAGAGGCTTCTCTTTTAGAAATTCTGGGTCTCCCTATATCTTTAGGTTAAAAGTTATCCCCAATTTTTCCCCAAATAGTATTAATTAGTTAACTAATTTTTGCTTAGGTATACATGGTTGCTACAGAAAATACAGCATTTGCTAAAATGCTCCTACAGAAACTTTTGGATACAAACAATTCTCCTTCCAAATCCAATCGAGATCATTCTCTAGGTTAAAATGAGGCACTTTATCAACGTGCTTATAGATACCAATCACATATTGTAAGGAAATTAGGATTTTGTAATTTATCTTAACTAGTTAGTGCTATCTCCTACCACTCATCCTGCCCCAAGCTTCTCCACTTGTGTGCATTTATATATCTTATTCTTTTCACTGTGAATGACTTTGCTTTACTCCACTCATCCCCAGTCTACTGAAACATAAAAGGTCTCTCTGCTACTAAGCCTGCCATAATTCTATCAGTTCTTACTCTGAACTCCCAAGAATTTCACAATGCTTGCCTTTTTAAAAATTTTTTTTTTATTAATTTGAAGGTAGTAAAATATAACATAACAGGATGGAATAAAGCCACTTGAGACAGTGTAGTGAAACTGGTACACAACTTCACAGCAGGTTACCGAGATAACAGTAATAGGTACCATAGTATATCTCACTGTCTTCACAATAGTTGTTCACAATAGTATCAGGTATAGCAAAATCAAAGGAAATACAGAATATTATAGAACTTATCAAAACAGAATATTGAATAGAGCAATACCATTAATCAGGACAAAGCAAAACAATGATAAAAATATTTGCCTTGAAAGAGATGGTAGAAGGAAATCCCCCTTATTTGCTGTATTACATATGGTCAACCTCCCAAGAGATGCTCAGATCTCTGGCTCCCACTTGCTAACGGGGGCGAGGGGGATATGGGATGTTTGATTCTCAGCCCATGCACTGGTAGACTCACAGCCACTTACCAGGGTGGCAGGCTGGTTGCTTGGTTTCCCAGTGCTCTCAGTTCCAAGATGGCATGGATCTCAGGAGAAGCTGCTGCTTCTCACCCTGGTGTGGCTGCGGCTTGCCAGACCACAGCCACTTACCAGGGCGGCAGGCTGGTTGCCCGGTTTCCCAGCACCCTCAGTTCCAACATGGCCAATGCTTGCCTTTTTATGCAAGCAAAAAGTATCATTATTTATGTATATGCTCTAGTTTTCCCTGAGAATAGTAAACATATGTGATTTATTTCTATATCTTCTACAGTTTCTAAGTAATGGGCTCTCTACAAGTTCTTGTTTATTAGTACTGTCTATATTAGCTTGAGCTGCCATCACAAAATATCAAAGACTGAGTGGCTTACACAACAGAAATGTATGTTCTCACAGTTGTGGAGGCTGTAAGTTAAATATCAAGGTGTCAAAAAATTCCATTTCTGATGAAGTTTCACTTTTTGGCTTGTAGAAGGCCACCTTCTTGTTGTGTCCTCACAGTGCCTCTTTTCTGTGTGAAGAAACAGAGTGAACAGTATCTCTTCTTCCTCTTGCAAGGGCATTATGTCAGTAGGACTAGAGTTCCATCTGTACCACTGCCGTTAATCTTAGTTATTCCTAAAATTCCTGTGTCCAAATGATAGTCATGTTGAGGGTTAGGGTTCTGATATATGAATTTTGGGGGATGCACAAATATCCCGCATAACATCTTCTTTCTTCTCATTATGTATCAATCTAAAACATAGGTAGGTGTTTTGGTTACTTTTCTCATTGCTGGGACAAATATCCAACACTCAAAGTTAGAATAGCAAAGGTTTATTTCAGCTCACAGTTTGTAGAGGTCTCAGTCCATAGTGAGCTGGCTGTATGGCAGTGGCATGGTGGAGGGGCATCGCAGTGAAGAAATAGTCCGGGGCAAGCAGGTAGAAGACAGCAAAGCAGTAAGCAGCAGCAGCAGCAGCCTGCCTTTCCCTTTTTATCCTTTCCAAGGTACTTTCTTTCAGATGGTGCCATCCAGGGTGGTCCTTCCCATTATCTACACTCAGAATTGTCAAATCAATCAGTGGACTAATTTCCTAATCACATACCCTTAATCCCTGAATCACACACCCTAGACCTAGTCACCTCTCAAAGGCTCTACCTATGACTACATGAGGCTTTGGAAGGACATCAAGTTAGAAGCCATGACAGTAGATAATCTCTGATGTACAGGATAACAATCTCAAGTCATAGTTCACTTGCCATTATTGAATAAAGTACTATTTGTTTTAAAGACACTCTCATTACTAAGACAAGAAAAGACACCACCTGACGTTTTGGTGTGCTATTTTCCAAACTCAAATCATTTGTATCACTATCATGCTTTTTGACATACTGTCATACCAAATGTACCATGGTTTTCTTAAAAGTGCTTTTTGAATTGATTCGTGCTTTCACTTAAGTATTTTAGAAAAAACTTACTGTGAAATCATGGATTTGGTTATGTTTTTATAATATACATTAAAATAATTGTTAAATACAGTTAAAATATTTGTTCAAATTGTTTACTGTGCCACTCACTAAACAAGGAGGATTCTATTTTCTGCTTCGCTGATGTCAGGCTCAGCCACATGACTGGTTTTGTTCACTGGTGCCTGCTGCTGCTCAGTAGAAGATGTGAGTGGAATTTCCTGCCATGGCATTTCCATGGTTCTAGTTCCGTAACTTTCTCCCTTTGGCTAAAGTTTAGGAGCTATGCTTCAGTTTAGTCTTGAAACGAAGAAAACATAAAGCAAAGCTGAAACTAACTAGCAACTTGAATGTATTTGACAGAGAAATGAATATTTGTTATCGTAGATGACTGAGATTATCTTACAGGTCACTTGTTATTGCACCTAACTTAATCTGTGTTGACTAACCAAATGACTATTATATACCAATGGTCTCTGACTTAATGATTGTTTGACTTACGATTTTTCAACCTTACTGTGGTGCAAAAGCAATAGACATTCAGTTGAGAGCATACTTTGAAAACTGAATTTTGACCTCCCAGGGTGGTGATACGTGATACAGTACTAAGGATACTGGGCAATGGTGGTCAGTCACAAGCCCCATCACCACCTGAAATAGCCAACAGTTTTATAAGATAGATTTTGTTGGGATGATTTGGCCAGATGAAGGTTATGGAAGTGTTTGAGTCATATTAAAATAGGTCATGATAAGCTTTGATGTTCAGTAAGTTAAGTGTATTAAGTGCATTTTTACATGATATTTGTAACTTAAATTGAGTTTGTCAGGGTGGAATCCCATCACAAGTGAGTTTAAGTTATTTTACATAATAATACTTTGAGAAACTTATCACCCTTTGACAAACATTGCTTATTGCCACTGAAGACTTGAATTTGGGAGAAGTAACTAAAATATCTACAAAGTATGACCTAAAATACACAGTGAATGTATAAATAAAGCAGCTTATTTCAGTAAAATACTGCCATAAATTTCCCTCAGAAATACTCCGCCAAACTTTGAACACAATTATCCCATCATGCTTGCCACTTTTGGGGGCAATTCTGAAAGTCTTCTTTCATGAATGTCTTTAGTTACGCTACTGTGGCTGCCTTGATGTCTTGAATCAGTTCAAAACATTCACCATACATAGACATTCTGACTTGGATGAAAAACCAGAAGTCACAGGGTGCAAAATAGTGAATAAGGTACATGAACACAGCCTGTAATGTTTTTATTTGACGGAAATGGTTTATCAGTGAAGCGTGAACAACAAAGACAGTGAATGTTTAGATAAAACATTTTTATAGTAAGAGACACATTGCCATTAATTCCCTTCAAAATACTCTCCTGAGATTCAAACAAAGTTATCATTCTTGGCAATGTATTTTTTACTGTAATAAATTTTTTAAAACTTTTTTTAACATGCACCATATTTTTGATCAACCCTTGTATGTACGTTTAAAATGACGCTATTTTCTTCTTACTGAGAAACTACTCAAGCAGCACTGAAACACTCTGTGAGTGTCCTGCATCCTGACAAATCATGCTGCCCCTTTAACATGCAAAGCACAGGATGGCACTTTTTCTCCTAAAGAAGGGAAATTATTACGCTTTAAAAATAGCCTTTAGCCTCAAGAGGAGGTGATGGAGATTTGGCACGCAGATGACCTGAAGGCACTTTTTATCTCAAATTCTCGAGTTTCTCCCACGGACACTTCAAAGACTTCAAAGGCAACTGGACCTTGGGAAGTGCCAGGCTTTGAAGTGGGGCATGGAGCACGTGGGAATGGTCCCCGGGCCGGGAGAGGTGGGTGACTTTTAACACAACAGAGCTATGGATAAAACAGTAACAACAAACCCATGGAGTGTAAAAATGTTTCTTATTGTTTGACCATAACTTAATCTATGTAATCTCACAAAATAAATTTTCTGCTTTGGTCAGGCAATCTCAGTGAAGCAATATATTAGCATTCAGGATTATAAAGAGTTGCTTTGTCTGCCATGTGAAAAGAACAACCTTTTAAAGGAATCACAGTGCCATGAAATCCATAAGGCATTTAAGAGGGCCACTGTTGGGAGCTTCAGCTATCTTTCGTGGTGTGTTCTTTCCACTCTTTTCCATTCTGCTGCCACTGGATAACAACTACCTCCTTTTTCCACATCAGGAATCTTCCTTAGCTCCCATCCCCTTCAAATCCTCCTCTGCACTTGATAGTTAACCTTGGCCTGGAACCCACTCCAGCTTAGTCTTCTGTGAAATGCCACTTTCCCGATTGTCCTCTGAACTTCGGGAAACTTTTTCTCATCTAAGTGGGATGTTCCTCCCAGGTCCTTGAAGCCCTGTGTCTCTTCTGCTGTGCTCTCTGCTTTGAGAAACCATCCCATCATTCCAGGAGTCTCCTGATTTCCAGGCCGGATGATCCCTCGACCCTCAGGATTTGTGACTGCCATCTGCAGAGAGCTCATGTCCACATGGATGTCCTGACATCACTTTGAACTCAATGTGGATGAAGCCACACCCATCTTCTGACCCATGCAACCTCCTTTTTACTGCTCATCCTGCTCCCATTCTTGTTGGAATCATCTTTTATTCACCCATCTCCTTCAGGACCTCTATATAATCCATCTCCAGGTAAATTTCTTTTTCCTCCTTTAAGTATTTTAAAATTTTTTAAAATTTTTCTCAGCTGGACATGGTGGCACACTCCTGTAATCCCAGCACTTGGGAGGCTGAGGCAGGAGGATCGCTGTGAGTTTGAGGCCAGCCTGGGCTACAAAGTGAGTTGAAGGTCAGCCTGAATACATAGCAAGACTGTTTCAAAAAGACTGAAAAAATATTTTTTTCCAATTCCTACTTCCATTGTCTTGTCCAGACTGTGGCATCTGCCATCAACATCTGCCCATTACATATGTAAGAGGCTCAGGGCAGCAGATTCCTCTAGTTTCAGTATCTATTCTCTCCTCTCTTACTAAAAGAGCTCTGGTTATTGGGGAGGAAGACAGCAAGATGCCCAACTGAAAATATCGTCTCTATTATCTGCACATTCAGAGGGACGGTCTGGTTCATCTGCTTTAACTGTGTATGTGAGAATTCCAGGAGAGCTACGACTTTCCTGATGAATGGAAGACCCCGCTGCACAGGCATGGGATAAAGATGCAATGGCGGCTTAAGACAGCACACTTTAAACCAAGGTAAGGAAGTTTTAAATCCTACCTCAGATCGTTTATTGTACTGAGACTGTGTGAAGTTTATCTATTCTCTTTGAATCTCCATGTCTTACTTGTAAAATGGGTGTAAAAAGACTGGGTTGAAGAGTAGTTGTTGGGGGAAATTAAAAATACAAATAGATAGATAAAACATCAAACATGCTGTATCACAGGACATTGTCATTATTAAGAAATAATGGATATGATCCCAGCTGTTTCTATTGTCTAAATTTCTACTGTATTTAGAGCAACTATGATACATATTTGCACTGCCATATTTTATCTTTGAATTATCTGTCTACTTGGAGACAAGGAGGCTATAAACACACTGGATTGATCATCTTTTCTGCTTGTTTAATAACCTCCAAACTTGTTCAGTTCTAGATAATTTCTAGGCTCTTAACACTTAGAAATTTGTTGATAGATATGGCAAAATGTGCTAGAAACCAAGTCTCTGAAAACAGTCTCTGAAAACCACAAATTTGCTGTGGTTTATAAACCAAGACATACAGCACCTCCATCTTATTCTGAACCTTCACTCTATTTTCTACCTGTAGTAGTCTGTTTTCTCTTATAACTTGTTACTGAGGCTGGGTTACTTATAAAGAAAAGAGGTTTATTTAGCTCACAGTTTTGGAAGCTGAAAGTCCAAATAGCCTGATGCTAGTTCTGACGAGGCCCAACCTGATTATATCTCATGCAATAACATCGTGGTAAGAGCATGCACAGGAGGAGATCACATTGTGGAAGTGAAAGCCTGAGAGATTGGCAAACCCGGTCCCTTCCAATGGCAAAAGCCCCATGACCACATGACATCTCTTGGATTCCATCTTTTAAAAGCTCCTCATGTGGCATCCAGACGTAGTGGTATGTGCCTATAATCCCAGTACTCAAGAGGCTGAGGCAGGAGGATCACTGTGAGTTTGAGGCCAGCCTGGGCTTCATATTGAGCTGTAGGCCATCCTGAACTGGCTGGTGAGACCCTGTCTCAAATAAAAATCATAAAAATAAAAAATAAAGTCTCCACACAGCCTTGCATATCCACCACACTGGGAACCAATACATGACATGCAAACCATACTACTATCTTTCCCCCCTTCATGCTGCTTTCTTTGGCACCCAGCTGTTTATGCCCTCTTCTTTTGGCCTAATGATCAGCCTCCATCCTTTGCATTTCTGGAAAGCAAGAGCTGGGGACTGAACAGGGCTGTATGAAGTCTTCGCTAAGAAGCAACGCAGAGGGAAAGAGCTCTTGACACAGCCTGAGAGTCTGATGTGCTCTCACCATCAAAGCATCCAAACAGGCAGAAGCAGCTTCCTGTCCAGAGCTACCCTCACGGCCTTGCCTTGGCCTGGAGAAGTTGTTTCCTTTGTAGTTGATACATAATAATTATACACATTTATGGGGTACAGTGTGGTTTTTTGGCAGTGCTGAGATTAAACACAGAGCCTCAAAAATGCTATGCAAACTCTCTACCACTGGTATATTCCAAGCCTTGCTCAATCTGTCTATCTAGATACATATAAGTATATATGTACATAATTCATAATGATTAAATTGAAGTAATTAGAGTATACATCACTTCAAACATCTTCGTGTAGTGAAAACACTCACAATCCTCTCTGCTAGGTATTTTGAAATATACGGTACATGGGTAGCTGTTGCCACTCTACTGAGCAATAAGACATTATTATGATTCCTCTTATCTGTGTCTTTGTACAGGATTAGGATTCTATGAATAGGCACTCCCAGTTTGAAAGGGGGAGAAATTCTAAGTCAAAATATTCTAACACATTTATTACTCAAGGTCGATTTGGATCATAAATATGGAGATTAAAGTGTCTGTCAAGTCACGAGGATCCCTTAAGGTACAGCATCTTGTAGTCTGGGCTTATCTTCTTTTATCAAAGTGTGTATAGATAGAAGCATTTATTCTGTCACACCAACCCCCAGGATTTGAAGATGGAATATAATAAAAATGAGATGATGGTAGAAAAACCGGCACACTCATTTTCTCTGTCATTATCTTTGATTTTGAAAAAGCCCTGAGTGACAGTCACATTCTCCTGTTGTTCCTGCAGGGAGATTCAGGTTCCTGGTCTTTCCCACCTGAGGGCTTGGAATGGTAGGGGATGTAAACCCTCAAGGCCACTGACAGCCTTGAGAAGACGGCTGAGAAGGATGGCAGAGAAGCCAATCTGCCAAGAAATGAACATCCTAACCTAATATTTCTAGGATTTGTTCCAGCTTTTTTTCATGAAAAGAAAACCATCTCAGAAAATGTGTAGACCACTTGGCATCCAGCGTGATGTTTGTGGTCCGCCTCTTTTCTCTTGCTCCTCTCACTCGTATCTGCTCCCACCAGCTATTGCCCTGGGTATGTTTGTTAGTATCTGCCTGTGTGTGCCCATGAGCATACGTTCCAGTGCTTATGTACAGTCTTGAACTTGGACATGAGTACTCATATGATTGTCTAAGATCATTTCATTTGAGTTATGGAACCCTGCCTCCCACCCCTCTTTGTCTCCTCCTACCAAACTGCTGTTTGGTGCCTCTGTTGCAATGGAGTCATGTTTTTTACTTTACCAAGAGGAAGCCAGGGGCCTTCAATGGGAAAGCAAGAGGTTTGCAGTGCCCTCCAAATACAGATGCTCAGGAAATGGGGGGCTCATGTGACTTCCACAGAGGGAACTTCTCAGCTACAATACCATGTCCTGTGGGGTGGGGGGCACTTTGCTCTTCAGTGTCTCCCAGCCCGCCTGACTCCAAATGTCCCTTGGAATAATTCAACTTCTTATCTAAGGTACAGGCCAGCTTCCTTAAAACACCAACTGCTCTATTGCACAACAAATCGGTTATATAAGAGGATCTTAAGAAAGAAGAAAATCCTGAGCACTGCATAACTGCCTTTCTCCAGGTTCGGCCCCAGGTTCCAGTAAAGGGGCCCAGTTGAGGGCAGTGGTCCATTTGTAAACAGAAGCTGCAGAGTAGCCAACTGGCCTTCTTGAAGGGTGTTCAAGGGCTTCACATCATTTTTAGTATTTTCTCTGACTCCCTCAACTACCACTCCACCTCAGCACCCCAAAAGCAGGCCCTAATTATCCTGGATGAAAATAGAAGTCTCCTCATCATTTATTTATTTTTCGCACTTGCTCAAACTAATTGGTAGCCCTGCAACCCATACATAATACAGTGATCTGGAAGAAACTGACAGCTACTTAATGATGGATTATATTGTGCGAGGACAAAGCACATAAGGCTTATTCTGCAGCCGGGTCTGGTACAGCTGCTGTCATCTGGAAGTTCGTGCTTTCTTACATGCCTTATCTTCAAGGGTTGGTACCAGATTTATACAACTAAAGCTTCAAGAGGCTAAAAGGCACCTCTCCTGCCGTCTTCATTTGGCCTTCAGTGGTGGGATGGCCAGACCTGAGCCTTGGGCAAAAGCTCCATGCTTTATTTAGGAGGGCAATATCCTTGAACCCTTTGACAGCTTCACTATTTGATGGGAAAGATCAGGAGAAGTCGGGAGAGATCATACTTCTGGAGGCAGGTACATCTTGGGGAAATCTCAGCTTAAATATTCATCATTTGTATGACTTCAGGTGAGTTGTCTTAACTTCTAGAACCTCAGTTCTCTCTCAATAGAGAGAATAAGACTTAGCTTCTGTGACTGTTAATCCTGATAGATCAACTTCATTGGATTAAGAAATACCTAACAGATTAATAAAGCATGCTCCTGGGTGTGTCTGGGTGGACCATGAGATTTGGTCTTGGGCACTCTATACGGTCCCTTGGCCATTACTTTTTGGCACAGTTCCACTGCTGTGCTTTTCTCAGCCACCATGAACTAAGCAGTCTTGGTCCACCACACCTTTCCATCATGAAGTTTCTGGGGTGCATCCACCCCCCAACCATGTGCAGAATCTACTGAAACCATTAACCAAATGGAACCTTTCTTCCTTTAAATTGTGAGTGTCTAGTATTATGTCCAGCAAGAAAGCAGATCATCCAATGTATTTTGGAAAAGTACTGTGGAAACACAAATTATACTGTTAAATAAAAGATTAGATATCCAACAAAAGTTTCTTTGCTTCTTCGAATTTATAGCTCTTTCAGATTTCTTTGAATTTACAGATTTTGTTCCTCCTTTGAATTTACGGAATCCTTGCCTCTGCAAGCATTCATACATACACAGATCTGTTTCTTGGACCTGTTTGCTGGAGGAAAATATGAAGAAAACATGCTAAAATTTGCACTTCCATTTTGCTTTTTTATTAATAGGTTAATAGCATAGTGTACACAAGATATCAAAATACCATGCAAGATATCACTGAGAAGACTCTGGAATTCTAGTTTTGACGCCACCAGAAAATGTGCTCATGAGCTGTGGAATCAAGAAGGCCTACTTTGGAATCCTATGCTAAATGTGTGAGCTTAGATAAATTATTTACATTCATTGAGCCTTGACTTTCTCATTTTACCGCATAGAGACTTTTGTATTAAATACAATAATCAATAAAGAATTCATTATAGTTTGGCTCTTACATGCCTCAAAGATCCATATGCTAAATCTTTGTTCACCAGGCTGTGGACACTCCTGGGAGATAATGAAACTTTTTAGAGGTGGAGCCTCATCAGATGATGTTACCTCACTGAGCATGTGACCTTGAAGCAGACGCTGGGATCCCACCCTTCCCTGTCTCTCTTGATTGCTTCTCAACTGCCATTGGGTGACTAACTGGGCCACATGCTTCCACAATCACGTAGCACCGATGATGCGGGGACAGCACCTATGGATTGCAACCTCTGAAACTATGACCTAAAAGATTTTTCCTGCTCTTAAGTTGGCTGTATTAGATATTTCATCACAGCAACAGAAAGCTGATCTATTGCTTGAACTAGAGTAGATGTCCTCAAAATACTACTTTTTTTCTAACCATTGATTAATGTTTTGATTAACCTTCTACTGTTTTGAGCTGGAGTAGACAAACAGTCATGGAACAAATATTTACTGAGCACCTAGTGTATGGCAGGTATTATTGGAGTTGTTGTAGATCTTGTCCTATGGCTTGGAGAGAGAGAAAATAAATTGTCAAACAAAAGTTCATACAGATTTGTTTTAAAAATGTGGGAAATGTTAGGGCCATATTACCATGGTGCTTTTTTTCATTCGACTATGTTTCTTTTCATATAAAACCATCTACTTTTGTATATAAAGACTTTTTCATCTCTTTACATACCTCATATTGTTCTGAAATATGTACAAACACATAGAGACATACCATCATTTAGCCATTCTCCTATTGGTAAGCATCTAAACGTTCTATCTTTTTTGGAAAGAAGATTAGAAAAACCGATATCCTTGTTATTATGATGTAATAGTTCCTTTTTATATTTTTAGTTTTAAAAAATATAAATATAATGGACTCAAAATATTAACTTTATTTTCATAGGTAATTTATGCCTTTCAGCTGCACTCGTCTTTCTTGACTATCGCTTAGCACAGTTCATCAGTTCCATTAGTTTTCCAGAAATGTGCAGCGCAAGTTTTCCTGTGTGCTTTTCTCTCCTGTTTCCATGTGCTTCTGCCAGCAGGGCAGCAGGAAGCGGGTAGTGTGGGATGCAGATGGAGCAGATGATGGTTTGACCTTCTGAGTTGCTGCTTGCTGTGTATGACTTTGACCTGTGTCTTCCCCTCCGAGGGTCTTACCTCTTTGTCTAGGGACTGAGAATGAAGATTTCCACTTATTTTTGCATGTTTCTTTTTCAGTTCACAGGGACATTGACTTCAGATCCTTGCAAGTAGCTGAAAATGTGTAAGACTATACTTACTTGTCTCTCTGTCTTTCTTTAATCATACTACTGCCTTCTAAGGAAACTTATTGTTTTACTTTTTTAAAATAGACTTTATTTCACAGCAGTTTGATGATAGAAAAATGGAGCAGAAAGTAGGGAGAGATCTTGTGTACCCCTTACTTCTCTCCCTCCCCAAACCCAGCCTTCCCCATTATCAATATTCCCACCCTGGGATAGTACAGGTGCTGTAACTGAGCCTACACTGGTACAGCATTATTATCCAGAGCCCATGGTACATCAGGGTCCCCTCTTGCTGTTGCACATTTTGTGAGTGACATGTATTGACCATTACAGTGTCACACAAGGGTGTAGTTATGCTGCTCCACCTATTCACCCCTTCTTCCTCAACCCCCCGGCAACTATTTATTTATATACTTTGGTCTTTTTTGAGACAGGTTTTCACAATATGGTTTAGGCTGGCCTTGACTCACTTTGTAGCCCAGACTGGCCTCGAACTCTCAGAAATCCTCCTGCCTCAGCTTCCAAAGTGCTGCAATTACAGGTGTGCGCCACTGTGCCCAGCTAATCATTGATTCTTAAAACATTACCATAGATTTTGTTCTCACACAAATCAAAAAATGTGTTTAATTATGTCAAGGAAGAATCTTAAATACAAATTTTAAAAAATATACAGGTCTACATTGAAAATAACGCCTTGACAGTTTCCAGAATAGTCATTGAACTATCCATTCCCCAACCAAGAGTTTAAAGCTTGGTGAGTCACTTCAAGATGCCCTGTACAGCGTCATCCATTATCACTTTGGAATTCTTGATATCTCGTCGTGTTTTTTTTTTTAACTCATCAGCAGTGAACTCAGCTTCTTAGAAACCCTTTTTTCTTTCTTTCTTTCTTTCTTTCTTTCTTTCTTTCTTTCTTTCTTTTTTTTCTTTCGGTATCTGGACTCAAACTCAGGACTTCGTGCTTGTGCTGCTGAGCTACATCCCTGGCCCTTAGAAACATTTAAACAATAGTTTAGAAAAGTTTTCCCAATCACATGCCATCTTCTAGGATTCTAACAGTAAAGAATGTTACTTATCCAAGTCAGAATCTGACACCAATTACTTGTTGACAGTTTTGTCAATAAACAAGAATGTGCCCCAGTTGACAGACAAACCCCAAAGATACAAGGAGATCCCTAGGAATCTTCACTCTGCCTTTTGGAGAACGCCATATAGTTAGAAACATACTATTTTGTCTTTTAAGGTTTGCATATTTCATTTAGTAATATACACTTAAGATACTTAAATTTCTTTTTTGTTGCTTAAAAGCTTATTTCTTGTTAGTGCTGAATAATTGCACTCATTGTATGAAAGTACCACAATTTATTAATGCACTCACAGGGGACATCTTGGTTGCTTCCTAATTTTGACAAATATAAATAAAGCTGTAATAATTATTTGTCTACAGGTCTCTTTGTAGACATAAATTTTCAACTCATTTGGGTAAATACCAATGTGTTCATCGTAAATTATGTTTAGTCTTGTAAGAAACTCAAATTGTCTTCCAAAGACTGGCTGTATCCATTTTGCATTCTTGCAGCGTGTAGGGATGTGACACACCCCCACCACCATTTGTGTTATCGAGGTGTTGGATTTTGGACATGCTATTAGATGTGTGGCGGTATCTTGTTGTTGTAATTTAAAATTTCCTGATGGCACATGATGATTAGCATTGCTCTTTTAATTTTTATCTCATTTTTCTGGCTTTTGGTTTGATTTACTTACTAGTGTTGCCTCACCACTCTAAAAATAGCAATTGCTTCAGAGAGTGACCAGGAAGAAAACTAAGAATAGGATAATGGTAAACGCAGAATCTAGATTTAGAGTTTTCGTTTATGTGTGTTGCCCAAGTTTGCAATACTGGATCTAGAAGTCATGTTGGTAGAAAGCTAGTGCTCAGGAATGGTGTCTATGTTATAAACCAGAACAGTCCTCAACATCTTGATATGAGGACTCTGGACCTCTTTTTTTTTTCCTATCTTTTTGAGACAGGGTTTCACTATCCAGTTCAGGCTGGCCGTGAACTCACATTGTTGCCCAGGCTGGCCTTGAACTTGTAGCAATCCTCTTGCCGCAGCCTCTGGAGTGCTGGGATTATAGGAGTGAGTAAATGCACCCCTCAGGATCCCTTAACTCTTAAAAATTATTTAGAAACACTAAGAATTTCTATTTATAAGGAATATTTTTACTATTTGAGAAATTAAGAATGCAAATTTTAAGCATTTATTAATACATTAAATAATATTAATAAAATCCTATGTTAATACAAATATAATTTGGTGGAAAAAGTGCATATTCTGAAGAATTCACCTTGAAGAATGACACTGTTTTACATTTAAGGAAATCTGTAATTCAGCTCATTAGAAGACTGCTAGATTCTCATATCTGCTTCTGCAAACAATCTGTTGTGAGTTTTTTTTTTTTTAGTTTAAGTGCATTAAAAAAATTTAGCTTCATACGGACGTGTTTATTGAGGAATAGATATGTATTTCTAACAATGCCTGGAAAGCATGCTGCAGAGTCCCAGGAAGTTTGGGACCATACTTTGAGAACCATTGGCAGGGTGGCATATTATCTAGTCTGCACATTGGCATAATCTTGGTTTGGCCAACAAACTTCCACATGCATGACTTTTAGTCAAAAGCAAAGACTTTGGTGAAGTGAAGGGGTGGACTTTAATGGGAGAAATGACATACTAAAATTCTGTGAAGCCCACAGAGCACTGTCTATGCTTACCACTTTGTATTTTACCTATCTAAATACCAGGTTTTCTCGAAAATAAGACCTACCTGAAAAACAAGTTCTGGGATGTCTCTTCTAAAATAACACTAGAATTTGTTTTCTGAGTGGGCCTTATTTTCAGTGAAGCACAGAAGCAGTGGTGGATAAGTGCAGAGACTAGAAAAGGAGAAATTGAGCTCTGTGGTGGTTAAACTAAATTATGCCAGCTTGGGAGCCAAGGAGGGGATTATTAAAGCACACTTCTGGGTGTTTCTGGGTTGTTTGTAGAGGCATGACCTTGAGTATTATATCTGATTCTTGGTCTGTTTGTCTTTAGCTCTGTTTCCCAGTCACCATGAACTCAGTAACTTTGCTCCACCATAACCTTCCTTTCTTAGAGCCAGGTTACCATAGACTGAATCCTCTGAGACTGTAAGCCAAATTAAACCTCTACTTGCTTAGGTTTTGGGTGTTAGGTATTGCACCGCAGTGATGGGAAACCTGCCTGGTACAGGTTCCATTTCCAGCCCTGCCATGTAACATTTGGGCATATTAGAAAATGGCTTAAGCTATCTATCTACCACTGTTTCTTCATCTGTAAAATATTTTACTTCAAAGTGTTCTCATGAAGATTAATAATTGAAGCACTTCAAGTTTTAGCATCATGCTTAGATGAAATGCTTCATAAATGTTAGTTCATAAATCAACAACACCTGATTTCTCACTCTGATTAATATGGGATGAGCATGATACAAGTCAGCAGCAAGACTCTTCTTTAAAAAGAAACTAAGAACACAGACACATGCAATTGCTGGTAACAAGTGAGTGTTCACAGTGGATTTTGAAAAAGAACCCTAGATAATAAACTTTTATTGTATCATCAGATTTTCTTTTAAAGGACACTGTCAATGACTATACATGTAGAGAAGAAATGAGAATTCAGCAGGTGATTTTCTAAGTATTGTAGCCAATGTCTACAACTTTTTTCCCAAAAATACTTACCTAGCTAAAAAACTCTAGGCCTAACTTGGACCATTTCACTCATTCCCTCAATTCTTCATATCATGTCATAAGTGAATGAGGAGCCTTTAACTAGAGAAACACACCACCAGGACATGCAGATTCATTACTGAGACTTGATCTCTCACAATCAGTGAGGGATCCAGTTAAGCTGAACCTCTTAAAGGTGTTGAATAATTCTTGCTGCTGAAATAGTCCCAAAATAGGAGGTTGGAAAAGGATGATCACTTTTAGGCTGGAACCCATGGACATGAGCTACACTCTCATGACAATAGACTGAAATTGTGTCCCTTCTGGTGATCTCTGATCTGGGTGATGAGATCTCCTCACCACAGCAGATGTGCTCAGCTGGCCCAGGGGACAGTGACACTGAAGAAGGAACTAGGGAAGGGAGAACAATTGCAGGCTCAACTTTTGCTTCACTCCAAAGTGAGTTTTCAGGTCAGCAGCAATGTGTGTGAGCAACAACACAGCTTTGCTGCCTCCCCGCCAGTGCTCTCCAGAATTACCTGCCAGTCTCCCTCGTGGCCCACACTAACTAGAAACCTATATAAAGAGAAATCTGAGGCAGGTAGTTAACCTAAGACAATCTAAAATATAGCTAAACCATCACAGTAAGACCTTACACATGGTCAGTTTTTATCAACGTTTCATTTTGGCTTGAAATGTAGGTTCTGTTAATGTGTGCAACATTCAACGTGTGCGTATTCTATCAAGCTCACTGATTGTGCTCTTCAAGTTTTCTACGTCCTTACTGACATTTGTGTTAGCTTGATCTATTAGTTACCGAGAGAGGTAAATTTAAATTTCAAATTGTTACTAGGGATTTGACTTGTTTATCTCCTTAAAGTGCTGTCAAATCATTGGGTTATATTTTCAGAGGCTATGATATTAAGCGAAGTAAACTATTTTTATTATGTTGCTTCACTGTCTCTGATAATATTTTTTTTTTGCCTTGGAGCCTATTTACTTAGCAGAGATAAACTCAGAGAACAAAAGGAAAGAGTCATGAAGTTTATTTTTTTATTTATTGTGTGTATTTTCTGTTTTGACCTTAATGATGGTAAGAGGAAAACAAAACAAAGCAAAACTCGTCTCTGTGAATTACTGTAAACCTCCCATCGCATGTTATGTATCCTAAGTTCGCTCTGCTGGTATGGTACAGACACTTCAAGGGGAACCCATTTAAAGAGGACCCAGACTTGACTACTCTGATGATAAAAAAAGCAAAGGCCACTCCCAGCTTATGAGAATTCCAATAGAGTTCCACAGGATAGGATCACTGAATAAAAAATAGAAAACATGCACAAATTAAACAAAAGGAACTGTGGCAGAAACTGTAGTCAGTAAACTCATAGGCAAAAGACATTTGATAATAGCATGATCAGACAGAATTGGATTATGAAGACTGATTAGTAGTGAGTTTTAAGAAATTAAGGGTACACTTGAAATATGGGCAGTTACCAGAGACCATAAGAATGCAAGAAGCTCTGAAACAAAGTTGAAGAATGCCTCTAGAAATTAAATTTACAACTGAATCTTAAAACTTCATGATGTTTGGCAGTTATTCAAAAGTTAATGGCATATAACCCCACAATTGAACTCCTAGATACATACCCAAAGAACTGGACACCAGCCATTCCAATACTGTTATTCTAGTCCTCATGGAAGCCAGAGTGGCTCTGGGAAGTAAATGGACAATGACGGCTCTAACTTTATTACTGGATTAATCCATTCATGAATTTAAAGTTTGATGAGATTATTGTGAGTGATGAAGACTTACAAAATTGGGCTTAGATGAAGGGAGTGTGATATGGGGGCATGACCTTGGGAACTCTGTTTTTCCCCAGCCCTTTCTGTGATCTCTCACTCTCTGTTTCCCAGCTGCCATGAGATGAGTAGCTTTGCTCCAGAACTTCTTTCTGCCATGATGGACTAAAACTACGAGCCAAAGTAAGTTTTTTTCTCCTTTAACAGGTTTATGCCAGCTATTTTGTTACAGTCATGCAAAATTGATTAACACAAAAAATTGATACTGAGAAGTGGGTCATTGCTGTGACTATACTTGTGTTGTTCAGGAGTCATTAGGACTGGTGTGTGAGAGGAAATTGGAAATGTGTGGAGGTGTGACCTAGAGAAGTTTTAGAATGATTTAAATAGAGTTTAATGAGTGATTCCATCAGGTACTCAGGAGACCAGAATGCTGATAGGAATATAGACAATAGACACTACACTCATGAGGTATCAGGTAAATATGAGAACTGTTAGGATTTGTGCTAGAGGCCATGCATGCTAAATTCTGGTAAATAATTTGTCTACATTTTGTTCATGTCCTGAGACTGTGATTTTGAGTAATTAATTGAACCAGTGAAGGGAATTTTAAGCACCACTCAGGTGGTGGCATGGACACTGTAACTGCTTTTAATCAGATTTAGAGTAAGAACTAGAAACAAGAACCAGAATTTAAAGATTTAAAAAATTTTCAGTTTGGACAGAAAAGAAGCTTGTGTAAAACCAAGGCCAAGGACAGTGTGGCTGAAGAAATTGGCACCATTAAAATGAAGACAAGTATTTTGCATTAAGACAAAACTAAAGATGCCTGGAAGGCATCTCAAGAGTTGGTCAGACCATATCCACCAAAAGCTCAACTGTGCACACCTGTAAACTTTTTTTGCAAGTCTTTAAGGAAAGTCTGCTCACAAAGGCCGACCCACAGGATTCGTTTCATGTCACTGTGCTCAGCCATGCTGCAGTATGTGAAGTGGGCCTTATTACTGTTCTAGCTGGCACCAAACCTTGGTATCTATCATCCACATGGCACTGGTTTTGCAGGCATGCAGAATGCAAGACTGACAGGGTCATGGATGCGTCCACCTGGATTTGGAAGGAAGACCTTGGAGGCCATTCAATGTGTGATAGAGTTGAACTCCCTTCTGCCAGCTCCTGAGAGGGTGATGTAAGAAGCTGTGAGAGTAAAGCTAATGGTGCAATGCATATCTCCCCAAGAAATTAGAGTGTCGAGAACATGGAAGATCTTGCAGAAAAGCCACAGGCAATAAGTAGAGCCAGTACAAAAGAGAGGTCATGTGGGCTTCATCCAGCAAGGCCATAGGAGTGGGGCTGCCAGACCCCTCTAAAGCTCAGATCATGTCATCGTGTGCCCCAGATGCTCAACACAGAGGTAAAGGATTGCTTGTTTGCCCTATTGGATTTCAATCTTCCTTAAGTACCATCTCTTCTTTCCACGCCCTTATTCCTCTTTTGGGATGGAAATGCTTGCCCTGTGCCTGTGTACCTTGGAGATACATAAGTTGTTCATGAATTTTGCAGGTGCTCATAGCAAAGAGTTGGCCTTAAACCTCAGAGAAGACTTTGAATTTGAACTCTTGAGCAATGCTTGAACTGTTGAGACTTTAGGAATTCTTAGAGATGGACTGACAGTACTTTGTATAATAAAACTGACATAAGCCTTTGGGGGCTAGGAGAAGAATGCTATGGTTTGGACTTGAAATGTCCCCCAAAACTCATATGCTAAAGGGTTGGTTGCCAGCTAATACGATCATATGGGTTCTAACCTCATCAAGCAGATTGATCTATTGATAAGATTGATCTATTGATTGATCTATTGATAAGATCATAATTTGATATCATTATTGAAAGGTGAAGGAAATAAGAGACAGGGCCTAGTTGAAGGGAGTGGGTTTTGGGGTCATAACCTTGGAGATTATATGTGGCTTCTGGTCCCTTCCTCCTTGGCTGTCTTTCTCTTTTTTTCCTGGCCACTATGAACTAAGCAACTTTCCTCTGTTACAACTTTTTTCCATAATGTTTCTGCCTTATCATAGGTCAAAACAATGGAGCTGGCTTATCATGGACAGAAACCTCTGAAACACTGAACCAAAACAAACTTAGCTTTTTTTAAATTCGATGGTCTTAGGACCAATACTTTGTCACAGCAATGCAAAGCTATCACAAAGTAGTGTATACTTACAGTGGGATATTATTGACCCATAAAGAAGGGTAAAACTGATACATGCTCCAATGTGAATGAATCTTGAAAACATTATGTTAGGTAGAAGAAGCCAGGTACAAAAGATCACATACTGTGTGATTCATTTACATTAGATTTTCAGAACAGGTAAATCCATAGAAACAGATTGGTGTTTGTCACAGACGGGGAGTTGGGGCTAATGGGTAGTTACTTCTTAATGGTCAAGGGCTTCCTTTGGGGTTAATGAGCATGTTTTGATGAAACAAGACAGAAGTAGTGAGTGTACAGTATTGTGAAGGTGCTAAAAGCAACTAAATTGTGCACTTTGAATTGATAATTTCATTCTATGTGAGTTTAATTTCACCTCAGTAAAAATGCTCATTGGCTATGTTAGACAATTTGACACAGCTGAATAGTGAATTAGTGAAATGAAAAATAAATGACATTCAATTGTGTAGGATGTCACAAAGAGACAATGTAATATGCAAGATAGGTTAAAATACATAAAGACTGGAGTGAGGTGATCTAAAGTTCTAGAAAGAGGTAAAAGACAAAATGGGAAGAAGTAGGGATTTTTCCAGAACTGTTTGTTGAAGGAATTTGACCTTTAGAATCAGGGAGTTCCCAAAGTCCCAGAACTAAATAAAAGGAAATTCACACCTGAACATATTCTAGTAACTGTAGAATGCCTAAGGAGATCCTAAAAACAGAAAAAAATGGCTTCCAAAACAATGACAATTAGACAGGTGGTAAAATTCTGAATAGTAGCAATAAAAGACAAAAGACAGAAATAAGATATTCAGCATACTAAGGAAAAATGTTATTAGTTTAGATGTTCAAAGAAAACAACAATAGCTTTTAACAGTGAAGACAAAAATACTGTATTTCAAGACAAACCAAAAACAATTAGTTTTACTAACAATGTACTACTTGATCTCTGAAGAAAATTCCAGCTGGGCACCCAGTTGCCATGTCATCCTAACAGTAATAAAAAAGCTGAACAAATTGAAAATCAACAACTCATCTTAGATCTATCTGAGAAGTGAGGTCACAGAGCAAATTGCTGTCCTCCAGATTGGAGAGACAGGTGACATAGAGAATAAGGACTAACCATAGAACAATCCCATGAGCAGAAACCAGCACAGAGTAGGAAAACCTAAACTGTAGTTGGTGAATTACTAGAAGTTCAGTGAGAACAAGTCTGAGACTTAAAAACTCCAGAAGGTCCTCATCACAGTGAGGAGAGGTCTCATGGCATTTTGAGTTATTCCTCCAGAAGCTTGACCAGGTCCCTATTTGGGAAAAAGTCCTCATGTTTTTGACAAGAAGTGGGAGAAATGAGATTTTGCTGATGCCCATGCAATCTATTCTTCCTAACAAGGCCTGAGCTCAGGAGAAGTCATAGTAAGTTTTCCTAGAGTTTCTGACTCTCAGACTTGTCCACACTGGAGCTTCCAGCAGTTTGGGAATTACAGTTCAGGCTTTCCTCCCCCAGCTGGGGTTTCAAGGGAGCTTTCTGCTCATGGAACTCTCCTCTGGGAAGCTGCTATTCTCTGCATTCGCCTGTCTCATCTACGGTTTTGCTTTCTGGGATTTCAGTTAACGACGGTCAACTATGGTTTGAAAATATTAAAAGGAAAATTCCAGAAATAAACAATTTTTGAGTCTTAAATAACTTTATTATACTATATTGTTATAATTGTTCCATTTTGTTCATTATTGTGAATCTCTTCCTGTACCTACTTTATAAATTAAACCTTATCATAATGTTACCAGGTTTCAGGGTGCTGGGGTCTCCTTTTGGAGGTAGTTTCCAGGTTCTTTCCATCTAGGACATAGAATTAAACAAAATGAGCCAAAATGGTGACAAAGTTTCACATCTATTGGAGGTAAGAAAAATTAAACTTGGTCCAGGTATTTAGCTCAGTGGCACCGTGCCTGCCTGACAAGCGTGAGGTCCTGAGTTCAATTCCCAGTACCTCTCCCCCAAAAAGCAATTCTCCAAGAAGTTAAAAAAAAAAAAAGAAAAATTGAACTGAAAGATAAGGGAGAAACTGGCTCTGCAGAATGAACTTGGGTTGAGTTTAAGAGAGAAAAAATAAAAACCAGAATTAAAATAAAAATATAGCACAAAAAAGTACACCCCAGGAGCACAGGGCAAGGATATAGTAAAGTGGCAGGACAACTAGCACTTAATGGTGTCTTGTCTTTTTGTTCATTACACACATGGAGATTCCATGTAAGACGGCCACATGCGGGATCCTGAGTTCTGGGTTTTGGTCATGCTTGTTCCCTCCACCACCTTTGCCATGCCCTGCTTCTCTGCCTTAATAGGTTCATATGTGCAGGAAATACATAGGATATGTAGGGTTCATGTACCTGTGCTTTAAGGCATTCACTGGAGGTTTGGATACAGATTCAGCACAAACAGCAAAAGACTACTGTAGTACAATTCCAATGTGAAAACAGCTTCAGAGGTCTTTGTTATGGACTCAATTGCATTTCCCTCCAATTCTTATGTCGAAGTCCTGACCTTCAGTACTTTAAAATGAGACTATATTTGAAGATGAGAGAATTTTATTTATTTTATTTTTTTGGTACCAGGGATCGAACTCACAACCTCACACTTGCCAGGCAGGCTCTTAAGCCACTGAGCTAAATCCCTGGCCCAGATGAGAAAATTTTAAAGAGATAACTAACTTACAGTGAGGTCATTGGGTGGGATTCCTAATCCAGCGTTACTGGTGTCTTTATCAGAAGAAGAGATTAGGATGCAGACATGCAGAACAGCCACTGGGAACACAGAAAGGGACACCTCAGGAGAGAGGCCTCAGGAGAAACAAATCTTACCAACACCTGATCTCCTCATCTCCAAAACTGGGAGATAATTTCTGCCCTTTCAGCTTCCCAGTCTGTGCTACTTTGCTATGACAGCTTTTGCCAACTAATTCAGCCTTAAATAAGAATAATTAATTGTGGCAGGAGCAATAACTTATTACCCTGGCTCTTTCCAGGTCATTTCCTTTGGAGAATTCCAAAAAAATAAAAAAAACGCCATGTGCTACTGGAAGACATCTTCTGGGGAGTCTGCACTTACAAAGACACTTTTATAAGGGGCTTTGGCATAGAGGTAACAGCATCCTGCCCTGGGGCAGGTCTCACCATTGTCCTCCTCTGTGGGCAGCCACGGAAAGCCAAAGACACAATGCGGTGCCAGGGAGTGCCATCTGGGCAGAAGTTTCCAAAGAAAACAGGGGCCTCTGGCTCTTGGACTTGCCACTCAGATTCAGTTTAATTGTTAACACTTATAAGAAAATAAAGCCTTGTTTTATTCACATCACATCGAGCTGGAGCCCAGTGTGAACCTACATGCCGATGATGTGGGGTAATAGCAATATTAAAATAATCACTTTAGAAAACGTTTCTCTCCCATCAGCTCTCGCTTGGTCATATTTAGATTTGCTGATAGCATTAAGAGTGAGAAAGCTGTCTTTTGAAGACTTCAATTTCAAGACTTCAAAATTATCACTGACTTTATCATTTGTTATTCATGTGTGTTAATCAAATTATTAAAATGGTTTTATTTCTTTCTCTAGATGCATTCATTTAGGAAACACTTCCTATCATTCCCAAGCTAATTATTTAATAAAAAGACTTCTTTCATTTTCTATTTTCTTATCTAACTCTTCTTTCAACATTTAATGTGTGATAACCTTCAACTTCAATGTGCGATAACTTTACATTTCTATAAATTTGTACATTGAGGGCATTTTGTTTTGGTCCAGTGTTTTCCCCCCTGGGAAGAGAAAGTTGTATCAATATGCTCCTAATAAATGCAAGACTTTGTTCTGCTGATCTTTTCTTTCTTCTCATCCCCTGGGGGTGGGGAGGGTGACTAGAAATCTGCGCAATCCTTGTTAAAAAAAAAGAAAAAGAAAAAGAAAAACAATATGATACAGTTGGTGTCTGTTGATTACTTAACGAGTCTGGTGACTGTGAAAATCCTGATCAAAGGCAACAGGAAATAAAAGTCAAGATTGTGAGACTAGAAGCTCTAGGGCAGTAGGACTTAAAGAATAGTGACCGAGCTTTACTTGTGATTTCTAGTTTTTTCTTGTATCTTCCTTTCCCCCTAATTTTTCCCTTTTGATTTTTTTCTGCCTTTGTATCTAATTCTATTTTTTTTTTTTGCATTTCTTTTTCTTCTTTCCTGTGAAAGAAGAACCTATTAGGTTGAACCATCAATCAAAACTGGTCAAATATCAGCAAATTTACATACCAACCTAATACAAAAAACAAAACTCAAGATTTAAAAAATTTATTTTTAAAGAAAAGAGAATACCAGTAGAATATTATTTTTAAATAGTCTTTTTCCTTCTCTGAGAAAAGAATATGTTTTAGAACTTGGAGTCTAAGGACGGCATTAGAGGGAATCTCCCATTATACAACCTATTTTTTGCAAGATCTTGATTAAGTGATCTTAATTTCTCTGAGCCTTAGTTTTCTCCCTACAGGATGGGGTCAGAATAAGACCTTACTCTTCTGAGGACTGAATTGGTTAGCTATGAAAAAGCATGCCACCTTATGAAATGGCATCTTGCTGTAGCATAACACGTGTGTGTCTGTTTTATGGTGTGCTTAGTTTTTTTTTTTTTTGGTGATTAGTAAAAAGCAAATTAGTTAAAATACATCATTTATGAAGCACTTGTAATTTGGGGTAATATGTACAGGATGATTCAAAAGTAACGCCCTGAGAAAAATGTAGCACTTAGTGCTTATTAAATGTATGCTAAATTTCAAATTGTAACTGCTAGTATATTTCATGTGTCTCATGAAAGCTGTGAATATTCCCTGTGTCCCATTCAGTCAGCCCCAGGAAATCAGTAAGGAGAGCTAGCACAGAGCATTCTGTGTGCCTGGAAGAAGAGGAAACCTTTCCCTACCCTCTATAGGCCCTGAGAGATGTGATAAAACTAAAACTTCAGTTGCTACTTTCTGACTCATGTGGAAGAGGAAACTGACTTGTATGTTGGCTCAAGTTCATTGATAAGGCAGTGTTCATTGAACTGAAGCAGTTAATTTCTGTAGCATTCTTATATGCACACTGAATCCCACCAGGTGGCAACTGAACATGTAAGTGATGCTCCAACAGTTCGTGTCGTTTGTGCTGTATCACACATATCACACATGAGAGGCTTTGACGTGTGTGTGTGTGTGTGTGTGTGTGTGTGTGTGATGGAGAGGGAAGAAGGAAGGGAGGGAAGAAGGAAGGGAGGAAAGGAGGAGGAGGAGAGAGTCCTTCACATCCATTGTGCAGCCCAGGCATCATTTTATGACTATAGTCCCTGGTACCGCGGAAGGATTTCTGTTGAAATATTAACTTGGCTCTGGAATACTGACCCCATCAGTCCCAGATCATCACATCCTTGGCATCCTGTGGGGATTCATCAAGGACCTCAGTTTTGAGAAAGTGAAGAAATGCATCGTGGCTGCCATTTCAAACATCAACTTCTCATGCTACAGAGTCTGAGATGAATTGACACAAGAGATGTATGTGTTTGTTCCATTGTGGAAATGATTGTGACAGTTGCTTTATAACTTAATTTTATTTAAAGAAAGAAAAAAAGAAAATTTAAAAAAGACAAAAAAATAAAAAAAGACAAAATAGAAAAAATGAGAAAAAAAGTAGAAAAAAATTAACATAAAATCACTAGTTGATACATCACATATTGTCATCTTAACAATAGTTGTTAAAGTTACAAAATCAAAGCATAAAAAGTGGCTAGACACTCAAACATTGACAGTACAAACACTTCTGTTCAATGATCTAACAAAAGCACAGCAATATGGTCCTCTATCTTACACACTGTACATACCGTTACATGCTTTAGAGCACTTTTCTTCCCTTTCACTTTTACAATATATATTATATCTATTATACTTTTTGAATACCATTACTTTGTCAGTTATTATTTTTTACACTAGAGAGACAATGTGATATTTACTAATGTGAGTCTTGTTTGTTTCACTTATGAGGATAGTCTCAAGTTGCCTCCATTTACCCATAAAGGCCTCAAGATCATCTTTTTTATAGCTGAATAGTATTCCATTGTATAAAAATACCACTTTTTTTTCATCCGCTCTGCAGTTGATGGGCATTTTGGTTGTTTCCAAGATATAGCTATCACAAATTGTGCTGCTATGAACATCGATACACATATATCACTGTGACATGAACTTTCAATTTTTCTGGGAAAATACCCAGGAGGAGAATAGCTGGATTGAATGGAACTTCCAATCATAGTTTCCTAAGGAATCTCCATACTGATTTCCGTAGTGGTTGCACCAGTCTACACTCCCACCAACAGTGGAGCAGTGTTCCTTTTTCCCCCCCTGCAGCCTCGCCAACATTTGTTATCAGTTGTTTTCTTGATGGCAGCCATTGTTTCTGGGGTGAGATAAAATCTCAATGCTATTTTAATTTGCATTTCTTGAATGGCCAGTGATGGTGAACATTTCTTCATGTATTTATTTGCCATTTTTATATCTTCATCTGAGAACTGTGTGTTCATCTCCAATGCCCATTTTTGGAGAGGGTCTTTGAATTTGGGAGGCTTGATGTTTGCTTTATAACTTTGGATCTGATTTCATGTTATTGTGTAGTTTGATTATGAAGTAAAATGTTTTGAAACATGTTTTACTGCTGTGGACTTGCCTTTCACTTTCTTCAGCAGATTCTGAAACTTGGTTGGAGGTGTATCAGTGTCCCTGGTATTTGTGAGGGACACACTCAAGGAACGTGGAAACCCTTGCTCCAGGCCAGCGCATGCGCTCTCCTGGGATCTCCATCAATCATACTGTGGTCTGACCTAATCACACACACACAAACCTAATGTTTGACTCTGGGGAATTTTATGAAATGTATTTCACCCTCTCCTGAGCAGAGTTCTCAAGAGTAGTAGGTGATGAGTTCCTCATCCCTCCTTCTGGTTTCTTAGGGCACAGATGGTCTTGTAAGGACTTTTGCGGAGAAGTATCACCATTAATCCTGCGGTACCACTTCTCCTAGTTAGATGTTAGCATCATTAGCTCCTTTCCATTATGAGCCCATCAGCAAAGTAAACTACATATCACAATGTAGCCCACAAGGCAACAAAGACTAAAGACAAACAAATGACCAAGCCAAGGTCACTGTCTAATGGATGGCCTGCCCTGTCCTCAGAGAGAGCTCCAGATATCACAGTGGGGCTTCACTGGTTTCAGAGGGGACCTGAGGAATCTGCCAACAGAACACCCCCTCTGATATCTCACTGACTTTGCTCCTGCCAGGTCCCTCACACCTGGGGCCTCCAGGTACCACCCTCTGAGATGCCACTCTGGGCTCCAGCTGGAGGAGAATGCAACACACATGGTTTGCCACAGCTCACAGCCGGATGAAGCTGTATTTGACCACTCATGCTACCTTATTTGTGGCTATTTCTTGCTTTTAATTTTGCAGCCAGCATTGAGCTTTCCTTCAAGAGGATATTGCCTCACATTTTGACAGTTTTCAGAAAGAGGGAAAAATGTCAAAACTCAGCAAATCTCCTGAGCTCATTGCTGGAAGCAGTATGGATTGTCTAATTAAAAGGGTGACAAAAGCTTGGTTTCCTGGAGCAAACCAGTAACACAAACAGAAAACCTGGTTGTCCCGACTTGCCACCTTGCTGGCTGCAGCCCCCAGACCGCCCTAGAGTTTCTTTCACTTTTCTCTCTGGCTAAGTACTTCTTTGTGTTCACTCCCCAGGGCAGCCACCATTGTGACTGGCCTTTTGTTGTGGGTGCCCATTGTGTGACCCTGCATTTTGCCAGGGGAGGGCCTCATGCTGGATCTGTGGATCAAAGTGCTAAGGCTGCTGGAGAAAGATTGACCACAATCCACCTGGCATCCATCAAAGACAAATAAACAAGCTGTGCTTATCACTGAGCTGCCTGGTGTAGCCGAACTGTAAATTAGAAATATAACGACCTCCTTTGCTGCACCATGTGGCCCAGGCAGGGCCCCTCAGGGTCCTTGGTCTGAACTGCAAACATGAGCCCTTGAATGTTGTCCACCATGGCTGTAGCTTGGGTGTGAACTTTGTTTTATTTTGTCCTCTTAAATTTGGAATACACATGTACACACACAGCGCTGAAAGCAAAATATGAACAATGATTGCCTTTTCCTGGGGATTATGGACACTCACCACCCCCCTTTAAGTTTATAACATCCAAAGTTTTCATAACGAAAACTTAATCATTTCTGTGATTTAAAAAACACAAGCAGTTACTGTCAGTTTTTAAATTTGGAATCAGAAATCAGAATTTAAATGTCAGGGAGGAGAGACGGACATGAAGAGGGGCTTGAAGGGTAGGCAAATTCTGATCACCAGACAGCGGGCCTGGGTGGAAGTCAGAGCGGCTGCTGGCGGAGCATACCTGCTTGGCATCCCCTGCCCCTCTCTCAGCTAGTGCCGTGTCCTGCCAGCAGCCTGTCTGTTAACAGCCAGAAAACTTGGGCTTTTTGCTGAGCTGGTGCTGATCTTCCTGCAGGATTTCAAACTCAGGTGTGAGGCATGAGTTTCCGCCTGCCTCACACCCCTACTACTGCCGACTTTGCCTATGGAAAAGAGAGTTGTGAGACTCTGGCATGAAGGCTGTGGGGCTTGTTGGGTATATTTAGGTACAACTTTTGGCTCCTCCTACCTTTTCCAAGCAGTCTCCCAGGTGAGTGAGTTGGAACAAAGATGGTTTATCACCTCATGCTGTACATGTTGGATGTTATGAAACTCATCTTCATCAACACCTATGTCCATTTGATTGAAACCACCAGAGCCTTTCCATCCATCAGTCCTAGATAGCTCATCTACACAGTGCTTAGATGAGCTGACTAAACAACTTGGTTGTTTCGGGAAGTGTGTAGATGCAGTTCTTGAAAGTATCAATCACCTCTGGCTTGGTTTTTTTTTGTTTTTTTTTTGTGGTGCTGGATATCAAATCCAGGGCCTCATGCATGGTAGGTGAACACTGTACCACTGCAGTACATTCCCAGCTCTCATCAATCACTTTTGCAAGTAAATAAACCAGTCATACTGTTTGTGCGTTTGGATGAATGCAGTATCTGAACATTCACTTTATTCCAATTAACTTGGCACCTAAATTGAGCCTATGGATGCAAAAACTTTCCCCAAATACTCTGATCCTTTGATGGAGGTAAATATAAATAAAGTCTCATTTAACACACATTTTGACCAAAAGGTTGGGCTTCTAAAAATGTTTTAGAACTTATTTCAAAGTATTTATTGTATGGAACTTGAGGGTGTAAATTTTGAACTCTGACGAAGCAAGTTTATATTCTTGCTTCGTCAAATGGTCCTGCCAAAAGATTTTCATACAGGTTCAGTGCAAAGAGATGATAGTGATTCAAGTCTTGAAGCCAAGAATCATGGAGGGCAATGCATAGCTGCAGGCCTTTCAGCTTAGAGGCAGGGTCCTCAAATGCTGAGATCATCTCATATTCACCAGAGGCCCTCAGATCTGCACATCGATATATGAAATTGGATGCTAATACACAGATATTGATTTCTCTAAGGGTGAGTGTCAATATTTACAGTCCCAAGAGGTGGCAACTGTTTGAGGCTAAATCGAAGTCATGATGGTGACTGCCAAGGTCATGGCTAAACAGTAATTCACAGAACAGATCAACACCTTTGCCTTCAAATTGTACCAGGTTACTTCAATGATAAGTAAAAATTTCACTTGGTCCTCTGCACATCTCCAATTTCCACATTATGTGAGACTCCAGATAACTAAGTGTTTCCTACCACATAAAGTCAGTAAAATAAAATCATCCAGGCGGTGGAGGATCTCCTCAAATGAATTCATCAGGACTACTTTCTGCAAGATTAAATAGGTTTCTTACTCTGTAGTATGACTAAGTTTCTATTGCTATCAGGCTGGGAGTTGGTCCCTTTTCTCAGGGATGACGAGGCTCAGAAACCTTGGAGTCAAGATCAAATGCCTTCACGTTAAGAAAAGACAGTGGTGTTCCCTAACCCTTGTTGTTCATTATAATAACATCCCCTGAGATTCTAAATTGATTGCCCATCCCAGGGCTCAGGTGTCTGTTTTTTAATGACTAATTCTAGGGTACAACTGATGGCGTGAACCACTAGTCTGCAGTGGAAGGCCCTTTGCTCCCTTTCCCAGTTCACTCCTTCTTGCACTTGCCTGTTTCTTGTACTGTATATCTTTGCTCACACTGTTTTTTCTATAAGGAATATCCCCTCATATCTGGACACCAACCACCTATTCTTCCTTTAAGCCACAAACCATTACCTCCTGTTGCTATCAGTGCAATGTTCTCTAACTAGATGCCCTCTTGAACCACATTAGAGATTTTTCTCTGTGTGCCTCGAATAAACCACTTGTCACCTCAGGGTAGCAGAAAGTTTGCAGATCTGTTTCCCCTTGGAGGTGTTGGGTTCTCTGTGGCGAGAGGTCCTGCCTGCTCCCCTGGGTATCAAAGCCTTGCATTCTGGGTTTAGTTGCTCAAGTCACAGTGGCCACTCCATAAATAGCTGTTACAAAGATGGGCCAAAGTCAAAGTTCATGTTTGGGATCTTGAAGAAATCAGGGAAAACCTGTCTTATTTCTAAGCTTGGAGGTGGAAACTATAATATTTTTAAATAAACAAAAAAACTCCACTTTTTAATTGGAGGTTTGAGGTACAAATGTGACCTGGGATAAATATTCACCTCTTGGGCTTCTTCCTGTAATACCTGTTTGGCTTCAGATGGAATAACTCAGATAATCTCATTCCCAAGGACCCTCAGGGTCACACACAATATACCTTTCTCCTCTACCAGGAAAGAGGGGTATATTTGTATGCCAACTTGGAAGTGGGTGAATATCAAGATAGATACTGATACAGATAAAATTATGGTGTAGATTGTTTACATTGAGTGGCATCTTTCTTGTCTTCTGTTTCCAGGTTTCCCTTTACTTTGGCCATTTTCCCACTCCAGATTCTCCCTTCTTTCCATTTTTGTGTAACTAACTATTGCATGTAATATGTTTTATTGTGATTTGGCCACATCATAAGATTGATCATGTGCTCAGAAAGAGATGAACCAGAGAGGCAGGAAGAAAAGAATGTCAGTATCAAAACTCTCAGAGGGTGTCTGGGCTTGAAGAATGTCCCTGAGACGGCCATAGGGCCTTCTTTGAGAACTGCTTTCTCACATGTGCTCAATGATGCAAAAGAGGCCTGTGTATAGAAAATCACAGATTTTAATGACAATAAGCGAAAACATATTTTAGAAAAGTTACACTCCGTGAGAAAGTCTTGGGAATGTCAGCTCATGCATTTTGCTTATCACTTTTATGTTTGTACAAGAGCTCTATTTGATGAAAGTCTGTATCTCAGTAGGAATTCTTTTAATATTCTAATGTAATATTCGAAGCCATGGTCATACTTTAATTTGCTATATTTTTTCTTATTTATTGTGCATAAAATAATGGGGCCAGTATTGGTTTTCTAAGGATGCTGTAACAAAGGATCACAGACTGTGTAGCACAGATAACAGAAAATGATTTCCTCACAGCTCTAGAAATTGTGAGGATCCCAGAATACTGAGATCTGGAAGACTACAGTGCTGGTTTTTCCTAAGGTCTTTCTCTCCTCTGTTTGTAAACAGCCATCTTCTCGCTGTGTTGTCACATCTTCACTGCATGTATCTGAATTGTTCTTTCAACTCTTCACATAAGTACACTAGTCTGATGATCTTGTTTTAACTTAATTCTCTCTTTAACCCCCTATCTGTCAGTAGTCACTCCTGTTTTTTCAGTAGAGTAGTTCCAGGACCCCTGCAGATACCCACATCCAAAGTTGCTTAAGTCCCTTATTCAAAATTGCATCATATTGCATGTAACCTGTGCTCTGCCTCTTAAATACTTTAAACCATTTCCAGATTGCTTATAATACCTGATTCAAAGTAAATGTTGTTATACTGTACTGCTTAGAGAATAGTTCTGTGCATGTTCAGTTCAGACACAATCATTGTAGCCCTAACTACTTAGTACATAAACAAGATGCAAGATGAACAGTGCTCAAATGAGTGCCAGAGAGCTGAAGGATCTGTGAGTGGTGGGATCCATGGCAGCGTGTGTCTGTACCCCACTTCATAGGCATGGAGTCCACATGGTGCGTGGCGATGGCAAATTCAAGTGTTGCTTTTTGGAATGTTCTGGGATTTCTTTTTCAAATATTTTTGATCAATGGTTCTTTGACTAAAAAAATATCTGTGGATGCAAAATGCTGACTGTACAGTTTCATTTTAATATCCTGGTTGAGTAGGTCTTCAATTATGAATTTTAGAGGAACAAAATTCAGCCCTAACAAAGGCTTTACCAATGATGGCTTCTTAGTTTCAAAGGAATTTAGAGAATGAAACTTGAAGACTGTAAATGAAATTCAAAAAGGACCTGAAGTCTCTAAAGCAGTATTGTATCTGAGGCCTAGCAGTTTATCATCTACTTCATAGGATGGCTGAGAGAACTACATGAGATTGCACTTGCAAAAAGCTCAGTGCAGAACCTAGCATAGAGTGAGCACTCTATTAGTGGGGGCCACCGTGATCATAATTAATAGGAACCATGTTCATAAAAGCAAAGAAGCTATTGAGAAAAAGAATCATAGTATGTTTTAAAAATAGGAGTTCTTTAATTTGAGAAGTTGATGATCGCTATGAAAATCTTAGTGCACAATTTTGAAGACATTGCGTTGGCAGCCGTGACTTTAAGCACGTTGCTTACCACCTTGCTTTAATGTACAAAAGTATTTTGTAATTACCTAATTGTCTAGCAGCATCTTAAGTCCTATTTTTAACCCCCTGAATCCAGGCCAAAGACATCACCAGAAAGTGTGACATAAAGATGCAAAACACATTAAGCTTTTATGGCAGCATCTCAAGACCACCAATAGCATAGCGAGATTAATAATTGGAGTAAGAATGATAAATGTCTTTTATGAATAATTCAGTCTATCATTAGAAATTAGAAACTTGAGAACCCCACTGCATGGGAGTGTAAACAGAAGCCTGCATTTAATGGGCTATAATTTTAAAAATGAGGAGAACATTGCCAGTTGTCACTTAGGTAAACTTCAAGTGTATTTCTCAAAGGAAAGAAACTCGCTCAACTAGATGAGGCCATCTAGTTGAGTCAAGTTTGAGACAAATACAGAGATAAACATTTTTGTTCTAGTTTAACAACTGATTAAAGTTTATTCTTTGTCATGTTGAGCAAAAGAATTAACCTCTTCATAGGCAAACTCTTGAGGTTTAAAGCCACATACTTGTACTTTATATCTATCTTCAATCAAGCCATATTCTCAGATTGCTTTTTTTGTCTTCAACACCATGAGGTTTTTATTGAGTTTATCTTTGTTAAAATTTCACTACCAAACCTAGAGTTCTCTAATATTGTCAACAGACCTATTCTATTCTAACAAAAGAACACTAGCAATGGTGGTTGTTTTTACATTTTCCATTAGGCTTGAATTGTGCAAAACTCTCATCTTCACCATTAAACTCAAAAGAACTTACATTCAGTGGATTACTACACTGCCATCAAGAAAGATGAGCTTGAGTCATTTGTAGGAAAATGATGCACCTGGAGACCATAATGTTAAGAAAATAAATTGATGCACAAGCTTAAATATCACATGGTTTCTCCTATCTGAGAACCCCAAGTAAAAATAAAAAACAAAATAAAGGATAGATAATAGCAAGTACAAAGTTAGATCTTCTTCAAAGGAAAAGGAGATCAAGAGATGAAGGGAGATGGGACAACAAATGGGATAGAAAAGGGATTAAATTGTATCATGTGCCTGCACCAACTCCACACAAGGAATGTGATCATTATGTACTGCAAACATGTACAAAAGCAAACAAACAAAAAAAGGAAGGGGGTCAAGGGATGGGGGTGTGGGGGAGAGTGGGCAGGGAAGGGGGATAGAAAAAGAAATTAAGATGTGTAAAGTCCGTGTACCAACTTCCCACAAGAAATAAACCTTATGCACTGTACACATGTACTAACAAAATTAAAAGTGGTATTGTAAAACTCCAATCCAATCTGACTTTTCCAGCCCCTTGCCAACAGAGACACTACTGTCTGCAAGGAACTCAGTTCAGCACCAAAGCTGTCATGGGCAAGGGTGGGAAGTTGTAAAGAAGATAAGATAGGACATGGAATCTTGTAGGTCCTGGGACCTCTGGAGACATCTAGCTGTTTAGTATTCCCTACTTCATAGAATGGCTGAGAGAGCTGCACGAGACGGTGCTTGCAAAGAGCTGAGCTGAACACAGAACCTAGCACAGAATGAGCACTCTATAATGCCCATTCTGTAAAGAAGCTACTGAGTAAAAGAAAATTACACCAAAAATTTATACTGGACCTTCAAGGATTCCGCCCACTGAGGTACAAGGCATCCAGAGAACTTTGACCACAGATATTTGTTATAGTATTCTCACCAAATGCCACTTGCTTTTTTTTCATCCTTATAAAAGGGTCACACTGCTCTTTGTTCCTTCAGAAGGTCTTTTCGCTGTCTGCCTAAACCCAGGCACAATAAATTACACATTGTGCTCCCTTTGCATAAGCCGGGTGGTCTTGCTGGTCTCCCCACCTTGCACCATGTGTTATAGTTGTAAATTCTACATTTTGTAAACTGCATGAGGAGAAATAGACTTTCATTCTTTTTCTGAAAAAAAAAAAAAAAAAAGGTGTGGGCATGGGAGGTGACTTGAATCATGGAAATTTCCATCCAAAAGGAATACTGTGCAATCAGTAGGTTCCTGTTTGCAGAGGGATCTGGGGCAGAGATGAAGATGTGCTCAGCAAGCCTGATTCATGCTCTTGTGGGTTCACACCTAAGCTGCCTTTCCTTGTTTCCTGTCTCTCTCTGCAGCGAGTGGGGTCTGTGACAAAAATCTGATCCTGCAGTTGGATGCATGACCCAGTGGCCTTCTGCTCTCATGTGCCACCCGCCACCTGGAGGACAAGCAAACCTGAACTCGAAACACTCAGGTCAGCCTTTAAGACAAGCCCTGAAAAATGTCAGAGCAGCAGACCGGAAGGAACTTGGATCCACTCACAGTCTTCTATGACAAGATTGAAAAATACAGTTTTCTTTCCTCAGGCCCTGAGATTTAGGGATTACTCTTTGCAATAACTAGGTTTATTTGCCTTGAAAACTATAAATTGTTAAGTGAAAACTATAGGAGGATGTTGTTTTAGTCTAAGTTCCAGCACTGGGCCCCAATAGATCAGACTAAAATTCAAATGGATTGTTCATCCTAAAGCTCCAAATCACAGAACCAAGACAAATTTACTTGCCGCCCTTCCAAGGATACAGGAGAGACATAAACCAAACTTGCCAAATAGTTAGCATTCATTGGTATAATGAAGGTCTCTCTGCTTTAATCCTTATAAGGAAGTAAACAATTAATTAGTTTTCTATTGTTCTGGCTCTCTGTCACCACCTTGATTTGTTTTGTCTTGCTCTTAGTCAGGTCTCACTATGCAGTTCAAGCTGGCCTTGTACCCACTGTGCAGCCCAGGCTGAACTCAAACTCACGGTGATCCTGCTGCCATGCCCTCTCTAGCGCTGGGATTACAGACATGCTCCACCATGCCTAACACTGTCCCCACCTTAAAAGGAAAGTAAGTTTGAAACCACCAATCCACCTTTATTTTTGCAGGTTTCTAGAAGCCCTTTTCTGTGTATATAACCAACCTCTCTGCTCAGTACTTCAGAACACTTCCTCTAGTTTATGGAATAAAGCGTTGCCTGACTTTAGATTAGCAAATAAAACCAATTAAGTTCTTTAGAGTAAATGTGTTATAATTTCATGTTTTGACAAGGTACTGACTTTTCTGATAGGAATATTATTAGAATCAATTGATTTGTTTGCTTTCTAATTAATTAATTTGATTAATTCTTAAATCTGCTATGCAAGAATTATTGTGTTTAGTGCTAGCTCATGAAGCAGTTTTACAACAGTCATTAAGGGCTTGGACTTTGGAATCAAACCAAGGATTTAGATTCTGACTCTGCATTTACCAGCTGTGTGACTTTAAGAATTTCATTAATTTCTCTGTGTGTTTTGCATCTGTAAAATGGGCACAATAATATCTACCCCATAGGGTTGTTGCCTTGAGGACTAAATGAACTAATCCATGTATACTAAATACTTCTTACCTGGTAGATAGCTCAATGAAAGTTGATATTATTGTAAAGCTTGGGTAAATCTCTGATTTTTCAAATTAAATACAAAATTATTTTATTTTTCAATCAACATATAAGAATTATACATATTGACTAGTATATAAGTCAGATTTCCTCTTGCTGGGACAAAATACTTGACATCCACGAGTCAAAGGAGGAGAGATTTATTTTGGCTCAGTTTCAGAGGGTTCAGTCCATGGTTGGCTATCTTCAGGGCACAAACATCATGGTGGAGAAAAGGTGTTAACTTCATGGCAACTGGCAGCAGAGAGAACAGAAAAAGGCAGAGAAAAAGAGAGAGAAAGAGACCTTCCAAAGGCCTATCTCTTCCAACCAACCATCCCCTCCTGTCAGCACAATTGGCTACAAGCACCTCAGTGGATTAGTTCACTCATGAGTAGAGTACTCCCGTGATCCGATCACTTCCCCAAAGCCCTACCTCTGAAAACAGACTTCTGAGGTCATTTTAAGTCTAAGCAATAACACAGGGTGCAATGCAATGTTTCTATTTTCATGTATACACCATATAATGATCAAGTCAGGATAATTAGCCTATCCCTTTAAACGCCTATCATTTTTTTCTGATGAGAACATTTGAAGTCCTCCCTCTGGCTGTTTTGAAATGCAATATCCAACGAATTCTTGCTAACTCTATTCACCCTGTTATGCAATAAAACAACTGAACTTGCTCATCCTATCTAACTGTAGCATTATACCTGTTGACTGAGCTCTCCCCATCCTCCCCCAAAATGGAATAATATTAATACTCAAATTTATAAGTACATCCTATTGTTATGGCTCTGGAGTTCAAATCCAGTGCCACCCTGAAGGAATGTCGTCTCACAGGCAGATTCCCAGCACTTGCCCTGCAACCCTAGTCATATGTTTTCTTGGCATTCTGTGTCTTTTCCAGTGGGATGGTTCATTAAATAAATATGGGTTTTTTTCTTTACTTCTTCAAAATGCAGTAATGCTTATGTTTACTTAGTACTTTCCTGATTTTTTCCATAGACAAAAAATGTCTGCTGGGCAGGCAATTCTTTGAGAAGAATCTGTTTACCTTGTCCTGCCACAGAGTCAAGAGCTTTTGTAAGAAAACAAAATGCCATTTCACAGGGAAGATGAGATGGGCTGGTGTTTAGAGGCTCCGTTAACCTAGAGAACAAGCAAAAGGGACCCAACATAAATCAGGAGGAAACTCTGGATAAGCTGCTTCTAAAAGACTCCAGGCCCAGAAAAATGTCTTTTTATGAAGGTTCACATTCTGTAATCTTTCTGGTTCTCTTGTCCTGTTTCAATGATCAATTGTTAATGAGCATGAACTTTTATGACGTGAACAAAGGAACTGGGAAAATGGGAGATGGTGTTAAACCAGGAAACTGCCAACTTGCTTCGGGAAAGAAGCATACTCCGAAGAAGATTACAGATGACCCCTCCTTGCCTATTAACAATGCCTGCGGTCATACCAAAAGGGAGAGTTCGAACAAAAATTTCAATGCATAAAGAACGGGAAGGTAGCAACTCCCTGCAAAGCAAGCCAAACAGGTAGTTTAATCTCTTTCCATTACAAAATGAAAGAATTGTATTGTCCCTGACACCAAAGAAGGTCAGTGTGAACTTTCAAAACCTCCATTTTATTTGTTCAACGGTTTGCTTACAAAAGAGCCATTTGTGAAAAAGAAAAACAGTTCGGTGACTAGAACCTCAGAAAGTCAGAGAAAGATAGGAGCGGCCTCTTCTTGGCGCTGCCCTGATGGGATTGGGCAGGTCTGCAACTTTCTGCCTCTGTTCTCTAGGGTGGTCTGCAGAAAAGGTTTGGGAACCAGCTGCCCCTGTGCAAGGAGGCCCTGCAGTTTCTGGAAAGTGGGTTTTTTTCAACATTCTAGGGTAAGGTGGACAAACCACAGTTTCTTTTCAATGGTCTTTTGCTTCCAACAGAGTATTTTCTACGTTTGAAGAAAGAATATTTCTCTATCATTTGGTATCAGAAAATATGCCTAACAAACTGTGTTCAATGATTACATTCTGAAATCAGTTTCAAGCCCAGATTGGACCCAAGATTTCTTTTTTCAGTAACCCCAGGACACACAGGAGGAAGGTGGCAAGTTTATTTCCCTTTCATTCTCTTTACATCTCCATTTCATCAGAGTTAAAAATCTTTGAGGCATTAGAAACTCTAGAACAAATCCTTGCCAAGAGGACTTAGCCAGGCCCAGAAATAACTCCTTCTATAACTTGCCATCCTTGGCTGTTCATGGCTCTTCACCTCAAGTTAGGAAGCGATACCATCCAGTTCTGTGTGTAATATGTATCAGCTCCATTTAATCATCATAGTAACCCCAGGAGGCAGAGTAATCCCTTTTTATAGATGAGGAATCAGAGACCTAGAGGGCTGGAGTGATTCAGCCAAGGCCATAGAGTAAGTCGGAAAACTGGACCTCAAACCCATGAACATGACTGTACAGTCTGTGGACCAAACTCCTAGTATATTATTTCTCCTAGAGCTCCTGTTTAAGAGGAGTGAACCTCTCATACTGGAAATGCAGATGAATCCATGGGCAGATATTAAGAGGCAGAGTCTTCTAACCCTCTTCACATCATACTTTGCAGGAGTCCATCAGATTCTGTTAAATTCTCCCTGGTGGCATCCACAGGACTGCCGAGCTACAAGGAGTTTGTCCTGCGTCTCACAGTGTGTTTCCCTAGATCTCATTATTCTGGCAGATCAAGCACCACAAGAGAAAGCCACTGTCAGTTCTTGCAACCAAATAAACATATTCACACTTCCCAAGATCCTTGATTATATGCCTGAATGGGAAATTTGGTTTCTGATTAATAAGCGTCTTTGCCTTTATGTTTCTACATAAAGAACCTGTGCTAATAATAATATGCTTAATAATGAGATGTCTATCAAAGGAATGGAAATGGCAGTGGAGAAACAATGATATTGAACCACTTTTAAATATCACACTTTAAAAAATTTTTCACCCAAAAGTTGTGCCTGAAACACTGGTGTTGTGAGAGGTGTACAAAGTGAAAATTTTTCTTTCATTTTTATTCATAACTCTATGTTGATTTTCCATTTTTTAGAAAGATCCTGGATCTGAAAGTGGCCAAGCATCAGGCTGGCAGAGCTTGGCAAAGTGACATTGTTGCCACATTCAGGACAAATCTGCTTCCCCCTCTGTTAGCGTTAGAATCTTCATCCCTCCATTCACAACGTGACATGTGCCAAACTGCCCAATTACTCCTTGCCTTTCATTAAAGTGTGCAGCTAAACACTGGGTTGGAGAATACATCATCACAACTGTCCAAACAAAACCCAAGTGCATTCAAGAGTCCCGCGGTGGATTGGGTGCAGGACTAAAATGATTCAAATTGGCCAAGATTCAAAATGTCATTTAAAGTCAGGCACAAAGAGGGCTGTGCTTGTGAAAAGAACTTAGATACTCATAAGCACACAGACGCTTGAATCCCAGCAGGGCCTGCCTGGTTTCCCCCACCTTCACCGCCCCTTGTCTGGGAAGGGACTCAGTCAGAACTCTGTTCTGGAAGAAGCTTGCCCAGAGGTGAGGCAAAGCCAGGGCTGCCTCCCTCCAGCCGTTTCTCCTGCAAATCTGCTCAATTCCAGGCAATCAGTGGGACATTGGCAGGGATAGGATGAAGTGTTTGAAGGAATAACCAGTTCTGAGAAAAAAGAGTAGTCACATTTTACTTTTCTGTGTAATTGTATTAGGGAATAGAACCACTGTGAAGCATAAACTAGCCTGTCTGGTCAGGATAGGTTAGATTGTATTATAGGAACAAGCAACTGTAAATTTGGGGTGAGTGAATTCACAAAGGTTTAGTTCTGCATCTGCTATGGTTTGAATGTATTTCCTAAAGTGTGTGTGTTAGAAACAGTTCCCAGTACATCGGTGATGACTGATAAGACCTTTATGACATGAGTGGGTCATGAAGGCATGGATTAATGCTGTCACTGCAGAAGTGGGTTGTGTGGCCTGATCATGCTCCTGTTGAAAGAATCAGTTTGGCTCCTTCTTGTTCTCTTGCACTTTCATGGCCTCTTGCCTTCTCCGCCTCTGCCATAGGATGACACAGCGTGAAGGTGCTCATCAGAGGTCAGCACCTTGATACTGGTCTTCCCAGCCTCTAGAACCGTAGGAAATTCAGTTCATCTTCTTTACAGATTACTCGATCTCTGGTATTCTCTGTAGCAAAAAAAACTCCATCATACCCTTTGTTCCTCACAGTTGAGTGGCAAAGCTCCATGCACCCTTGACCCTCAGGGACTTTGGCTGATGAAGCGTTTACCAGGTGTAATACCATGCATCAGAAGCCAGAGGGGAAGAAATCCTTAGAGGGTCTCAAAGTAGTAATTAAATGACCTGGCCCCAAAATGACACCATCATGTCTGCTCAAGAGTCATTGCCTAGAATTACTAACATGCCCCACCCAACCATAAAAAGCCGTGGTACCTATGCCTATGAATGGTTACCATGCTGCCTAGGTCACATCTGTGAGGAACAAAGCTGGAACTCCTGATTCTAACTCCCTGCAGATCGGGACTCTCATGTGCTTCAGGCCTTTGTCCCAGCCTGGCGATAGGATTGATCTATGGTCCTTTGAGGATGGAGACAGACCCTTGAAGATGGATTGTTCTCTAGTGCCTAAAATTCTAGCTTTGTTTTGATAGCCCATTCCAGTAGAGATTACAGTCCCTCACATCAGTCCCAGAATAATTAATTTTCTTGCTCACCATTTTGGAGTCCTCCAGACTGGATAGAATTCAGAAATATATTTAGTCCTCTACACCCTTTTTGGCCCAGATGCTTCTGAATTCTGGGTAGGAAAAAGCAGATCTCTGAATCAGACACCCTGAAAAACTATTTTCTGACATGAATCCCAATCTAGAATTCCTGCAATTTCTGCAAACAGCTAAAGAGTACACCTTCCCAGATGAGTATGGCTATTTTTAGAATATATACAGATACTATGACCAATAAAATAGACAGTCAATTTAAAAAGGTACTGAATTCATCTTATCATAACATTTTCTCAGTGCATGGTTCTTCAAAGCATTTTTAGCATAATTTGGGAGAGGCATGAGGGATATTGGTGGTCTGCCAAGGTTTTGTTTTGTTTTCTTTAATAAAGATATAAAGAGATCCTCATATTCTCTTGATAGGGTGTTTTGCACTAGAATTACAAGTGATTTATGGACCATTTATGCACCACTATTCTAGTATTCAAACAGCCTATGTTTGCCTATATATTTATTTTTACCAGAGAGTTTCATGCTTTCATGTTAATGCTCAGTATCCTTTTATTTTAACTTTAAGAACTCACAAAAGATCCTTACAAAATATCCTATTCAGACCTTATAAAAATTGTTTCCAAAAGCAAAGGAGAAAGCTTCGCAATTAACAATAATTGAAAGTTCACCATCACTATCCCACCTTTAAAAACATCTTCAGGTTTTGTTTGCCTAGGATTTTTCTTAATGTTGGTCTTTAGCATCTGTTATAGGGCTGACTTAGTGATGATGAGCTTCCCGACTTTGTTGGAGAGTCTTGTCCTCTCTTATTTGTGAAGGACAGTTCACTTGTCTTCTTATCTGGTTGAAGTGCTGAGGCTTTCCCAGGTCTTGGCAGGGAAATTTCTGGACACATGAAGGCAACAGGCAAGCACTTCAGCACTTGCTTATGAAGCTGATACTTATCTTCTCGGAGGACTGAGGGTCAGATATGGAAGAAAGAAGCAGCATTCTGAGAACACTAGATGAAACCCTTGCCTGCTGGCAGGTTGGTGCAGGTGACACTTGGTCAGAAGGCATCTTGAAAAACTCTAAATCAATCATTGTAGAGCTGCAATAGAGGGAATTATATGACAAAGCCCTCTTCATTCTTTGACTAAATGTCTGTTGTCATCCATTTAGGGTGACTCAAACTAATCTGCCCAAGGTAGTAAGTAGAGTAAAGGGCAGTTGAAAGGTTAGGATCAGAGCAATCTCCATGCCCAGGATTCTGTCATGTTAACACAGAAAATATACCCAGTTAACTGGCCACTTCCATGTGTGAGTAGCCAGTAGTGGTGTCCAGTGGGGCAGACAAGGCAACCTCCTAAAATCCATCTCATTCATGTTCCTAAACAGTACTAACCGTCTTTCTTGGCAGGGTCACTTTGACTGGGGGAAGTGTTCCTGGAACCACATAGATGGCTATGTACGGATGGATTATCTGGGAGAACTTCTGAATGCATTTGCTCTGTGAAAAAGACCATGGCTCAAGAGCTTTCAAGATGGTGGCCCTGAAGCAAGGCCAGCAGATCACTGTAGCTGCTGGTTTCAAACAGGAGCCTAAAGAGAATTCTTTCTGTGGTCTGTTGGCCATTTCAGAACATTGGAAATGGAATGGTCAATTCATCAGAAAGAAATAGCAGGTGAGTATGGCGGACTTTGAGGGGCATGCAGGGGAAAGACCCTGACACCTTGGGACCTGCACCATGTGGTTGACTTGGGATGCCGGGAGAACAAGGAGCTCCTCCCCTCTCTGGGGAGCGGCTGTGATCCTCCCGGTGTGTGGGCTGAGAATCAGACATCTCATGTTGTCCTGTCCCCCGTCCTATGTCCCCCCTCTCCCTCCACCCTGCTTAGCAAGTGGGAGCCAGTGAACTACACATCTTGTGAAAAGATTGGCTATGTTATTTAGTATGAGCTCCCCATATGCAAAGATAAGGACAACCATTTGGAAGAAAACAAGAGACAATATGACAGATAGTGAAGATCTCTGGTTGTCTACCTTGGAAATTTATGCTTTCTTATGTCCCATTCTGTTCTGTTTTGTTGTGTTTAATTTTACTCCCTTTTAAAATAAAATTTAAAAAAAGTTTAAAAAAAAGAGGTTTCAAGATGAAAGAAGGTATCCTTTGCCAGTTACCATGCACTGGGCCAAAGAAAAATCCAAATACTAATGGTGGCTGTTTGTGACCTGGTTCCAGGAGAGACCTCCTTTCTGCTTTAGGGTTTGCTGTGAATTCTGTCCACACAGGGTCACCAACCCGATCAATGAGATAAAGCAAATGACTTTCTGTCTTACTCTGAGTCTTCTTGGGCTTTGTAATAAATTTATTATAATTTCCTATGTGACTTCTTTTTGTATTTCTCCTTAGAGCTCTATGAACCCTGTTAATTTGTATGGTAATTGTTCTTTTATCTTAAAGATACACAATGAACAAAAATGAAATAGAAACTCAACCCTTGGTCTTAACCACTCTTTTTTACCTGATTGCTAGCCAAGGGCCCTGAATCTTCTTTTGGCTCTAGAAGGCAAGGTTAGGAAGGGGAAAGGAAAGACAAGACTGTCACCAGCTGCTGGGCATGGGAAACAGAACCAAAGCCATCATGAAGAAAGAAAGAGACTAAAGAAAAAGGTACAAGCCCAAGCACCATCTATAACCTTCGAGAAGGATGGGAGAAGTAAGGCTGAGAGAATACAGCATGGAGAAATTACTGTACATGTGGATTCACATGGCCCTACTCCTCATACAAAGCTCTTTGGAAACAACTGAGGATGGAGAAGATGCCGAAGGAGAGAATGTTTGGACTTCACTTTCTAGGTGTAAATCCTAGCGACCTCGGAGTGAAAAAATTACTAGAGAATAAAAGCAAGTGTGCTAAGTCTTGCAGCCAGCCTGGGCTCAGCAGACTTTCTTCTAGAAAGATTAGGATCATAGGGCCATTGAGCAAAACCTGCCATTGTTCATCCAGGGTGAGTGGTGTGCACACACACAAATAATTCATTGCTGCATCCCTGGGGAACAATTCTGGAGCCAAACTGGTGCAGGATCTCATGAGCCAGTGGAGTGAGCCCAGAGGAAATGCAAGGATGTGGGAGAAGGTGTGAGATGGCAGAGCATCTCTGCAGGAAGCTTCTGGAGACTGCACAGACAGAAAGCCTCAAGGGGTCCAGGAAGCTGAACTCTTGACATGCTCCCTAAGTAACCCTAGACCAGGTGGTGCCACGAGCCATGCTTTGACCATGGGAGGACTGACATGAATGGCACCCTGTCCACACAGGAAGCAAAGTCCTCAGTTTTTAAGGATATTGGTAAGCTGTCTGGAAAGCAGCAGTGTGCAGAGTTGGGGAAGACGTTGGGCGATGATGGACTGAGCCTGCTAGGTCATCCTGCCTCCATGCCGAGAGCCCAGGCACGCTTCCAGGCCTCTGCGTTCTCTCCTTAGGCACAGTGTCAGAGTCAAGAAGAAGAACGTCTGGGGACAGACAGACCTCATAGTATAGAAGGCCAGAGCCCTGTGGAAGTGGAGGTCTACACACAGAACACCTGCAGGGGACAGGAGACATTTAGCTCTAGGATATGTGCCAACTGCTCACTCTCACGTCACACTCTGTGCTTCACCAAATTGAATCTAAGTATGTGAGGATCAAAGATATCTTTTAGGGATGACCTGATCCTCTGATTCATGGTCTCTCCCTCCTGTTAACATTAAACAGGAGTTTGTGACCTCAGTGTTTCCTAAAAAGGCATTTTAAGAAATTCGGATCATTCTTTATTTATGGCTCTGTTGTGCCAATTTTAAAGATAATAATTTTCTTTTGGAGTAGCAGTTCCTGTTTGAAAGTCTTATGCCATAGAATAAAACTGCATTTTTAAAAGTCAATGTCTCTCCAGCTGTGATCTTTAGAGATATAAGAAGGCTCTCACAATATATTCACAGGGCTCTGTGTGAACTTTTTTCACTAAATGAGGAAATCAATGTTTTAACATTTTGTAATGTGGTCCCATTTTAAATATAGGACCCAGAAGTGAAATTCTCTATGGTTTTGTAATGACTTTAGGTGGAAAATCTCCAAAGATAAACTATGTCTTGTGCCAATTCATTTGAATTGAATTCAGTCCAACAAGCATTTAGTGAGCTGTGGTCTTGATGCTAGGACAGGCACAGGCACATGGGACTAGAGCGTAATAAAGTTCCTGGTCCTCTTGGGGCAGAATTAGTGTAGAAAGAGCAATGGGAATGCTGTCCCTAGAGGAGTCCGGAAAAGCTTCTCAGAAACATGCATTCACCAGGATGACTGGTAGAGGAGAGAAAGAGGGAGAAATGGGGCATTACAGTCACAACAACAGCACAGACAAAACCACACATGGCCAATAGTTTACCATGACTACAGCACAAGATTGCAGAGCAGAGGGCTGGGGAATGCAGGGAATTATTTGTGCTGTGCTGAGGAATTTGGACATGTTGACAAGACAATGAGGCCACCATTTTGGACTAGAATGCCTGTCTTGGAGCTCTCTCCTTGTATGTCTTAATCATTTTGTTTTGGCTAGAAATCTTGTAATATCTCAAGGGTCATGTTTTATTAGTCTCACAGCCCTGAGTATAAGGAGGCAAAAAAAAAAAAATTTCATACTAACAATGTTACCAGAATTCTAATGAGGAAAATAAATATCTTTGTTTGAAAAACTATGTTGATAAATCCTCGAGATAGACCCCAGACATCCAAGAATTTAAGGTTTTAGGTATCAGAAAAGGGAAAATAATTTTACTTAACTGAGGAAAAGCATTTGGGATTTTGATTGTAACGTCAGGGCAAAGAGGGGCTGCTGAGAAGGAAGGGGAGATACATATAGGAAACTGTGGAAAGCTCTCTCCCAGCTCCAAAAATCCCAAGTAAAGTCTCTAAAATCTATAAATGCTGTATATAAGTGATATGTAAGTACCGGCTTGAATGCAAGGCAGCCTTGACTCAGCATAGAATGAAAGCTTCACATTGGAGTATGTTGCAGAACTTGAAGTGGCCCCCAAATGTAAGCCCTGGGAAGTGTAACGATTTCGGAAAAGGTTTGGAGATCCTCATCTGTGTTTTAAGCCATATTTTAGGAATGCGATGGCTAATCCTGTTTGTCAATTGAGCTAAGCCATGATAACCAGTTGTTTTGGTCAAACATAGGTCAGGATATTTCTAGGAGTATTTTAGATGTGATTAACATTTATAATCAGAAGACTTTGAGTAAAACAGATTATCCTTCTGTGTCGGCTTCATTCAGTCAGCGGGAAACCCTAAAATCAGACACACATGCACATACTTGAGACCTCCGAAGAAGAAGCAACTTTGTTTCAAGGCAACAAGATAGAAAGCCTGCCTGAGCTTCTCGCCTGCTGGCCTGTCCTGCTGAATGTGGACTGAAGATCGAATCAGCTTTTGCCCAAATTGCCAATCTGTGAGACTGACCTATGGAGTGGAAACTAGCCAGTCACCCCAATTAAAGGTCTCTATTCTTTCTCTCTCTCTCTCTCCCTCTCTCTCTCTCTCTCTCTCCCCTTTATTCTCCACAAGGACATCCCCATCCAATCTACCCTGAGTGATACAGTTCCAAAGAAGACATTTGTTTATATTTTCAGTTTTGGGCAGGAAGAACCTTTATTCACAATGTGAAAAAATGCCCCAAAGAAGGAAATTCAAACATGACTCTTCACTGTCTCATTAGAACGCTTAGTAAGTGTTCTGTGGCAAGCATGACCCAACCCAATAGCCATGTCTCTTCTTTCTTTCTTACTAGAAAACAACCCTAATTTGGTCTGGGTCAGCAATGACTAGCTCTCTTTGCTGCTTAATGTGAACATCTGACAAGGAAACTTAAGTAAGTCACTATGTTTGCCATTGGGAAAGCTTTCACAGGGACAGACTTGGCATGGCACATTCCTTCAGTAATTTGCTCTTCAGTCCTTCCCATTCATGTTGCGTAAAAAGACAGATGCAAAGCCTTGTGGTACAGCAGCAATCCTACCATCATCAGAGTGAAGCCCCTAAGAAGCAGAGCAGGGGGAACAGGCAAGCAGAAGGCTCTGGGAAGTGGAGGGGGTCATGATTAACTATATCAGCTCTGAACCACCTACCACTGGACTATTTTTTTTTTGTACCAGAGATTGAACTCATGCTTGCCAGGCAGGCATTTGTGCCACTAAATTCCTAGTCCATTGACTTCTTGAAATATGATAGAAGAAAAAAGGAAAATCTCTTCCTGATCAAGAGAAGGAGGGAGGTCAGGGAGGGATGTGAAAAGATTTAAACTGTGATGTGTCTAAGTATCAACTCCCCATGATGAATATACTCATTATGCACTGCAAACATGGATTAATAAAAATAAAACTTTGATAAAAAAATAAACGTCTTTCTTGTGTTCGCTAATTTGGTGACACTGTTGGGTAACGTGCAGCCAAATGCACTCCTGCTGGATGGAGTCACAGCCTCCTTCTCTGCTGGATTAAGCAATGGCATACTTTCTAGAAGGCCACTCAGAACAGCCTGCTGAGAAAAGAATGAGCCTGGAGACCTCACGGAACTCCTCTGTGGCCCTTTGTCAGTTAGCAGCTAGTCATCACCTCAGTCAGACTCAGAAGAGGTAAACTCACACTCCTTGTGCCTGAGAGATGCATGCAGAAGTGTTAGTGGGCAAAATGCCTGGGAGGAAGCAAGAGGTTATGTAAAGGTATAAATGCTGGTTTTAAAAATGTAGAAATGCTGTTAAAGAACTGGAAAATGTATTACAAATTTACACCTGGATTTCTAGTTCAGAGGTTTCTGGTTTACACAAAAAATGCCAAGGTGTTTGAGGGCATGGCTCTTGTTCAAAAAGAAAGAATAATATTCTCCTGTTTTCTACACTTTCCTTTCTTTTTCCCCCTCACTCAGTCAGTTGTTCATTTAACAAACATTTATTAATCATATAAGGATCAGGACACAAAGGTTCTTGCCCTTTAAGAGCCATAACTTCAGCAGCCAGACAGAATTGTGAGCAAAAAATAACTAGAGAAATTTCTAAGTGTAATAAAAGAAGACAAAGCCATGAACTCCAGAGGGTAAGCGAGTTAGGGATGACTCCGCAGTGAGGGTGACCCTGGAGCTGAGTTCTGAAGTTTACAAGAACTTTCCCTGTGAGGATTTTCCCAGTGACCCATTGGATTTCAGAGGAAGCCTCTCCAGGCAAGCAGGAGTTAATGAGGAAGGAAGGGAACTCCGAGCAGGGGAAGCAGCTTAGACAGAGCCCTGTGAAGGTGGAGTTTGACAGACAACAGGAAATGGAGCTCAGTTGATAAGGTGGAGAGCAGCATGCAGTGGAGCTGGGGAAACATCGAGGGGGTCGGGACCATACAACCACACCATGTTAAGGAATTGATTGTTTTCTTTTTCCTACAGGCAATGACAAGTCGTTGAAATGTTCCTTGCAGATGGATGATGTGATCACCCTAACTGCTGACAATCTGAAGCTCTTACACTAAACAATAGTAGTTTCTCCCAGAAACCTTGGGATTCTGGATTCTTACTGCAACCCTTATAAAGCAAGACTGTAGGCTCATCAGTGGGGCCGGCTGTAGGTAATGGCATATCTTTCTATCTCTTGTGGCCCTGTAATTCTCCTTCTCAATAAAAGCAGGCACACTGGCACATTTTAATAACTGTCAGGTATAATTATGAATAGCCTTTACCCTTTAGACTTGTGCAGGAAGCCCTTGTCACTGAGGGGGCTGCCCTGTCACTCTCTGAATAGCATCCTATGAAACCAAATATTAGACAAAGCAACAGGAAAAGATGCAAATAATAGCAAGAGGTAATGATATTTACACATAATGCAATCTCCAAAAGGCAGGAGCTGGAGCCCAGTAGATACCGCTGCATTGACAGCTGCATTTTATTCATACCCTACTGAATATGTCATTTTCCACATTAGGATGTGAAGCTGTGACCTGAATTTCCAAGCATGTTGCCTGCACCATCGGCCATCAGCTTGGAGAAAGGCAAGCATTTAAGCACAGAGACTAGAGCTTGCATATTTAGTCTTTTAGGTGAGGAAGATACCTAAGATTTTGGGTCAGTTGAGGAGTTGCCTTTCTTTTCATTACTATGGTCAGATTTATAGGAATATGTTTACATAATCACACACATAAACTCACATGTATATACACACTACACACAAGAAAATTCTCAGAGAATTTCTAGTGGGGACATCCTATGGAGGAAAGCTCCTGGAAGCACATTTTAGTCACAAAGGTGAAAGTTAAGTTTCAGGGTTAAAGATAAGAATGCACAAGCTGAAAACTACTGCACCAGAGTCATGATTCTTCTGGAATCCCAAATTTTTCTCTAGGGAAAGAAGGAGACAAGGTCAAATAGAAAAGCATGGGAAAAAATTAAATACAACTCGGCCTTAAATTGCAACAGCACTTTCAAAAATGCTTGACTGTCTTATTGGTAGGAGGTAGAGAAAAGAGAGTTCTTTTCCAGAAATCCACCTAGAGTATGTGAATGTATTTTGAAAACAAACAAAATATGCTGTTGCTTCAAAATGGAAAGAACCAGAAGGCCCATGTTCCAAATTTTCTTCCCATTCCAACTGCTAACCTGGACTTTGCTTTGCCTTATACAAAACAGGCTGCTCGAAGACCAAGGCTGGCTGTGACACTAAAAAGTGAAGAAGGAGGTCTCCATGTAATCAGCTTAAATTCTGCAAGTGACTAAGTCTTGTCTGAACCACTCAATCTTGTCATTCAGCAGACAGACAGGTGATTATTTTCTGGCAATTTTCACAGACTTAGAAGTGGAGAATTCATGATTCTCTTCTGCCACCCACTTCCCATCAGAAGGTCCTTTTTTCCTTCCCGTAGCAAGCATCTTGTGCCTTCTCCTATTCTTATGTTCACCAAAATATTTCCTTAAATGCTTTTAAAGACTGACTGCATTTGGATTTAAGAATGTATCCTTTCAAAGTAACAGTGAAAACATGGCTTGTTTGCAGTTTCAAATTCTGGAATTTTAGTTATGCTTCACGCTGAGCACCTACTGAATACCCCCCAGGTGTGTTTTCCTTCAGATGTATCATCTGTCTGCTCAGCATCCTTTCCTTTGGAGAATTATCCTTCCTGAGTCCATAACAATTTTGCTTACTGTGTATGGTTTTGATCAGATTGCATTTTCCTCTCCTCTTTTTCCTAGGAAAGGGCTCTTGACCCAGTCCTGACCATTCACCATATCCTAAAATCTTTTGCAAAGTTCCAGGAAGAATGTGTTGCAGTTGTTGATACTGGAGGTTCGTTTTTCTCTTTGGTGATAGCTCTATGTACCCTACAGCAATAAAAAATTCAGATACAACTATAATTAGTGTTCTCTTTTATTCACAAACAAAATTAAAAATGAAAATAAATGTGCATAAACAAATAGTTCCTCATTTTCAATAGCTGGTTGGGTAAGATTATTGCTTACAAATGGAAAACTTGGCTCAGATGGAGAATGCCTAGGTAAAGTGTATGTAAACCATTTTAATATCAGGCCAACTCTCTTTATCTTCCCATCTAAATGCACACTATTTGACTTTTGCACATGCATGCATATGCATACACACATTTGCTTGTTTTCCTCAAAATGACTTTTTGCTAAAAACAGAGTATCTCTAAAAACATTCTTTTCTTGAGTATAGAATCAGACCTCCACCTTTTACACAGTTTGGGCTAAGGAAAACTATTTGTGAGTCCATGTATTAGCAAATCCATAACAACAGCATACATTTTCTCTTCACTTTCAAGTTACAAAAAAAATTATAAAATTAAACATATTTTCCATATTCCTTTCACATTCATCTTGCTGGGCAAGATGAAGTTAACAAACTTCTGGAAAAATGCCTCAAAAATCAAAGAGAAATCAACAAAGTAGTCATAAGTTTAAAATGACTAGGTATAGTGACTTTTTTTAGTATCATGCAGGAAAGATATTCATTTGTTTGGTTTGTTTGTTTGTTTGTTTAAAACAAAGTTTTGCTTTGGTTTTATAGTTAACTTACCAATTTAGAGGAAGAGGATCTTCCATACTGATTAAGCAAGCAGTGCATTATCCCTTCTGGAAAATTTAGGATCAGAAGATTTTAAAACTGTTTCACAGATTTGGGGCTTCTTGTTTGTTTTTTGTTTGTTTTGAGAGACAGTCTTTCTATGTAGCCCAAGATGGCCTCGAACCCATAGAGACCCTCCTGCTTCAGCCTTCCAAGTGCTGGCTAATTCACAGATTTGCAACAGTATTGCTATCCTAAATTTGGTTTCCACCTCCTGGAAAGACAGTTAGTGTGTTATTTTTAAAAAAGTGTTTGTTGATGGCACCATGTGCAGAAGACAAAAGAAGCGATGGGAGTTGTATGACACAGATGCTACCTGAATGATTGTTTATGCCCACCTCATTTTTTCAGTCTTTAACTCTGTGCATTTTCTGTCTTCACTGATGTAAGAAAACTTGATCATAATTTGGCTTTCCAAATCTTTTAGAAAGAACCTGTGCTGACCAGAGGCCACGAGCATCTGCCCCTCTGGGCAGCTAGTATATAAGGTACTTGTTGTAAGTATAGACTTCATAGTCAGAGAGACTTGGATCCTAACTGCCTCCGCTTTTTACTAGCTAGATGACCTCGAGCATGTGTCCTTATAAATGTAAGGTTCTTCTGTCCCTTTGATTATAGCTCCTTGTTTCCTTGTTGAGGTGTTATGATTGGTCAATGATATAATGCATATGAAGTGTTTAGAACATATCTTGGATCATGAGAAATTTACTTTTGTTACTACCATTATGAATAAACAAATAGGCCTGATGGGTTAAGTATTCCATTTTTTAAAAATGCTCTTAGGGAAAAAAAATCTCAAATAGTTACAAATGCAGAGAAGAAAATGGAGAAGTGTTAAGTGCCTATTAACCATTTAAAGCCAATCACAAGAGCAGAGTGGATACTCCTGTTTCATATAGAATCCCACTCCCAGCCTCCCCATCACTTACCACACCCCAGGAAACCCCAAACATAGTAATTTCATCTGAGGTTTATAAATTTCTTGATTAGAGAACATTTACCTTAGTGAGCAGTCTGGTGTACTGTGCTGTGTACAGTGCATAAATAGGACTTGATCATACAAATGATGGAGTCTGAATTACGATGGTGAATTTTCTAGGTTAACATTTTCTAAAGTGCGTCCCAATGAATGTTTTTCCACGATGCAGTAATAGGGTTGATACCGATATAATACAGTGCTGTTATCAAGTAAATTTTCCAATCGTTGTGTTAAGGAAAACCATTTTTATTCTAGGTGTTATCATCAGTTTCTAAGAAGAGGATAGAACAGTTTAACTCTCAGCTACCTTTGCAGGAAACATCTTGGGAAATAAATGCTCAATAAAAAATACTTTGACCAACACAAATTCAAACAAATGCCACTTTGTGGGGGTTTTCCCACTATTTGGGTAGCCAGATTGCCTTCTTGTGGTCACAAACTTGCACATTGTTTGAATTTCCAGTTTTCATTTTGTTAGTGTAAACTAGACACCAGAATCGTGACTATTGTCATTATTAGCGAAAAGGATATAGCAATAGGCCCTTGCATGGTTTCAACAAAGAGAGAATGGCCATTAAAATAGACTGGGAATCAAAATAAGAATGAATAGAATTTAATTGAACATGAAACAATGTCATGACTGACTCTTGAATCCTAAATTCCTAGAATAGCAAGCTGTGTGCAGACCCCGTGAACCTGAGGCTTTACCTGTCTACACAAAAAGGGAAGAAATGGGGAACTTAGGGGATTTTGAAAAAATATTAGGTCAAATTTCTCTGCTGAAGAATCTCGCTAAGAACACGTGCAGTTTGTTTGGTTGCACGTTTCTATCTTGACTTTCAAATGATGCTGAGAGAGAGTCATTGTGAGAAGGAGGAACCTGTGAGGGGTATGGGAGATATTAGGACAGTCTGCTCACTCCCAGTTCTCTCTTTCTAGGCTCTTGGAATACTGGGCCTCTCAATCGTTACACCCTTGAGTGGAGCCACTTCAACAGTTCTGGGTAAAACACAAGCAGAAGTAACACTTGTGCCTCGTGGCCTAAATTAGTAAGAGGCTTACTCATGATTCTCCAGCCTCTCAGTCCTTGCCATAGTGACCAGGGAGCCACCTGAATATCTTGGAAGTCACATACAGAGGAGTGGGTCATCTGCCAAGCTGCAGTCCTCAATGATGCTATGCAGTCCCTTGACCCATAAAGAATATGCAGTGGGAACAAGGTCACACCCTTTGTGGTGCTGAGCTCCTGGGACCTGGGAGTGAAGTTTGTTACCAAAGCATAACTGCTACTTCCTGACTGGTAGAAGAGATAGACATTTCTACTTTGTACCTGCACGTATCTTCTCCACTCTGGAACAGACTATAAGTAGCATGTGTTGCATCTTAAAAGGCATGTAGTACAGAGCAGATGTACAGATACTGGCAGAGTCTGGTCTCTAGTGATAAAAATATGAAAAGTCTACTAGTGAGTGTAAATTTCTAAATCTCTTTTATCCATAGTCACTAAAAAGGCAGCTTATCTGAGTTATGCATCATATTGAATGGCGCAGGAGTATCTGTGATACCCCAGTACTACCAAGTAGTAAGTACTAATAACCCACATTTACTGAGTAACTGCTATGTGCCAGGCATTTCCCAAATACTTTCAGATACATTATCATCTTATTTAATCTTCATGACAACCTGGAAGCTAATAATAATATCATCATCTTTATTTTATAGATCCTGACCTTACAGAGAAAACAAGGAGTTTTAGTAAATTCCCATAGGTAGGAAGCAGTAGAGTTAGAGTAAAATTCAAGGCAGCCCACATTCTACTGATTTATATGCTTCACAAAATGATCTTTAAAAATGTAGTATTTCAGTGCTCTAAAGCACATAACTGCATGTATGTTTAAGTGTGTAAGATAGATGACCACATTACTGTTTTTGTTATGCTTTAATTCTGTAACTTGAACAACTATTTACAGCATGTAACTTATCAAGTGGCAGATTTCTTAGTGTTTTTGTTTTTGTTTTGTTGTTCTTTTATTTTTTTGCCTTTGGAATTCTGTATTGTTGCTACCCTTTTTCTGTTTTGTTTCGTTGTTTTCTTTGTTTTTTCTCTTTAAATAAAATTTTAAAAATGTAGTATTTCAGAGTTTTTTGTTTCAGTCAATAACTCTTCCTTCTCTCCTCCCTCACTGCCCCATTAATCAGTCATTACTCTAATTAATCAGTGTGATACATAGCATCGCTCAGGACTCCAGCTTGGCAGATGACCTGCCACTCTGGGTGTGACTTCCAAAACACGCAGGCAGTTTCCTGATCACTGTGGCAAGCACCACAAGGCTGGAGAATCACTGGAGTAATACTCCAGTACTGCTGTAAGAGGCTGTACTCACTGCTCCAGTACGAGGCTGGAGTAAGCCTCTTACTAATCTAGACCCCAAGGAACAAACGTTACTTCTGTTTGGGTTGTTTTTCCCAGAACTAGTGAACAGAAGCATGAGTGTCCAACTTTTGTCTACTTTGTAAACTGACAGAGATTATTTTAGGTACTGAAGTTAAAGAGGTTCACCTTGCCCACTATGTTTCCAGGACAGGAGGGAGTCATGGCGTGTGCTAGGAGAAACTGAAAAGTCTCACAGCTTCACTGAGCTTCTTGGATTTTTGTGCTATTACTTTCACCAAATTTGGAAATATTTTAGCCATTATTTCTTCAAATGGTTTTTCTGCTTCACCCTCTGTCTTCTCCATCTGGAACATCAATGAAATGTGTGTGAGGCTTCTTGGTTTTGCCTCACAGGTCATTGATTCTGATAAAAATTTTTTCTGACTTCCATTTTTACCTACTTGTTCATTTTAAATATTTCAATCAAGCTGTGTTCACTCTTACTAATATTTTCACTAGTTCCAATCTAGTCTTAAGCCTATATACTTTTTTCATTTCATATATATATATATATATCCTGTAAGTTCTTTTTTATCCTTTTTATTTTTCACTAACATGGAAATCATTATGTTCTTGACACTGAATAATATATTATAAAAACTCTGGATTCTATTATCTTCCTTTGGAGAGTTTTTGTTATTCATTTTGCAGAAATCTTTATTACTGGTCATTCCTCATAAACATTTAAAGGCTTGGCTTTAAACTGTATGAATAATTTGTTCATTTGTTCATATGTCTTAAAGCTTTTACTTAATCTTTGTACATAGATTTTAACAGCAAATACTGATTTTTATGGCATGTCAAAGGAAGGTCTTATATAATGATCACATGCCATGGCATTTATTTAAAGTAAATAAAAATTTATGCATACACAAATCCTACAAAAATGATCATAGAAGTCATATATATAACAAAAACTGGAAAAAACAAAATGCCCTTTATCAGATAAGTGGCTAGTCAAATGCTAGTCAAATGATATCCATGCTCCTTTTTTATGGCTTAGATCTAAGATGTTCCTCAACAGTCTCGTGCTCAGAGGTGGGGCTTTAAGAAGGTGCCACGATCATGGGACCGTTACACTCTCCCATGCATTAATCCACTGATGGGTTTATAATTGAATGTGCTGTTGGAGGAGGTGAGTCACTGAGGCAGGTCTTTGCAGATCTCTCTCTCTGGCTCCCAGCCACCATGAGGTGGGCAATCTTGCTTCACCACACTTGTGATGGCTACTTGTGATGCCAATCTGACTGAAGTAAGAAACCCTTAACAGATTAATAAAGACCAGTCCTGTGGATGATGATATGGAAGCCAGGAAACTGAAGGAGAAGGCCCACCTTGGTGGGTGACACCAACCAATAGCCTTATAGACTGGATGGCATAAAAAGGGAAAGAAGTAAGATGCCTATTTGGAGAGCGTCAGTCTTCTGAAGTGGGTGTGTCTTATGCTGCTGCCACCTTTTGACATTCATCTCCAGGCCTTCCACCTTGCAGCCCAGACTCACACTATCTACTTGGCAGTGAGCGTCTACACCTTCAATCTTGAGCTGGTGCTGAATCCTTGATCCCTTTTGTTTTGTGGTTTCCCACTTCTTGGGCTGAACAGCGACCAGCTCCTCTGGGTGTCCAGGGTGCAGTAAATGAGGAGTCTCTCACCTCTGATCCTATATGCCTACCTAGTAAATCCTTCTGTGTGAGTTAATGCATATATTCTTTTGACCCTTTCTCTAGACAATCCTAGTACAATGCCCTTCTGCCCTGATCTTTTTGCTGGGAACCAGTCATCCATGAAACGAATTCTCTGAAACTATGAGCCAAATTAAACCTCCCCTATGAGCCTCCCCTATGAGGTTCCCCTATGAACCTCCCCTATTTTAAGCTGAAAATGTTGAGTATTTTGCCTAAGAAATGAGAAAGCTGACCAGCACACCATGGAGCACTGTTCATCAACAAAAAGGAACTATGATACATACAACTTGGGTAAATCTCAGAGCATTAGGCTGAATGCAAAACAGCCAGTATCAGCCTGGCACAGTGGTGCATGCCGCTAATCCTAGCATTTTGGGAGGCTGAAGCAGGAGGATCATAAGTTCAAGCTCCACTTGGGCAATTTATTCAGATCTTATCTCAAAATAAAAACTAAAAGGGTCTGGCAATGTAACTCAGTGGCAGAATGCTTATGGGTTTCATCCTCAGTACCACACACGCACCAGTCTCAAAAGTTTACATGTTGTATGATTGAATATATAAAGCACTTTAAAACGACAAAATTAGAGGGATTGAAGATATTTTACCTAATTCCAGAGGTTTGAGATGCTTCGTGGGAGGTTGACCATGATTGTAAGGCATAGTGCAAGGGAGATCTTCGCAGAAATGGGACAGTTTGTATTTTGCTTGGTGATTACGTGAAACTATGAATGATGAAATGGCATAGAACTATATATTAATGTTAATGTGGTTTCAGTATTGTACGAATGTTGTATAAAAAGTAACCATGAGGAACAACTGAGTGAAGAATACATGAGGCCTATTATTGCAATTTCCTATGAATTTACTAATTATTATTTCAAAATAAAACATTTAGAGGTAAAAAGAAACAGAACCTGAGGCTTTCACCAGCCTCTCAAACTCCAAAGTCTGTTGCCCCCGTGTTGGGCAACAGCTGAAATCCTGCTCAGTTTTTTTCAGACTTCTAACTGTTGAGTTTGGTATAGAAAATTGACATCTCCCTAGAACTTCCAGGTCACTATGCATTCAGAGAGCTTGTCACTTGACCTGGAGACTTCCCCCGGGCATGCTCCTCCTTTTCAGGATCCCCCCCTCAATTTTCATTCACTGTTGCTCACTAAACTGCATTTTCTGAACCCTGAATCAATCAGCCTGTGGCTTTCTGCTAAAATTCCAACATTTGTACTCATAGAATAAAGGACGCCCTCTGAGGGACAGCCAAATGAATGCAGAGATCCCCTGTTTTAGTTCCTGCTTTCAAAGACTGAATATCCTAAAAATGTTTTCCATTTTTGTTCAGTCTCCACTATCTCTAAACTATTATATGTAACTCTAGCACATAAATATATAGGGAGATAGATAGATAGATAGATAGATAGATATCCATACATATTAAATACCAGATGCATGAAAGCAAGTTAGAAACTTATAATATTGTCTTATTCTTCAGGCTCTTACAATATGAACCAGTTTTCCATTTTTTTCATAGCAAATCAATAGATTAATGACAATATTATTATACAATATTACTTTTATAAAAATTATCCTCAGTCTCCTCCTTTTGGGACCATTCTGCAGTCTTTTATGAATGCCTCATCCTCTGTGTTCTCTGTAGGAACATCTTGGTTTACTAGGACCCTCTCTTAATTCTCTAGCCATTTTCATTCTGCCTCACAACCCCTGGATAATCTCACCCATTCTCATAATATTAACTATCTCCCATGAACTACTGGTTTCCAGATTTGTGTTTTAAATCATAACCTCCAATCAGATTTTGCCTCATTGTATGTGTGCTTATTGAAATCTCCATTTAAATATACAAGTAACTCAAAAAGCATATTCTATTTTTCTATTTCTTGGAGTAGCATCACCATTCTTAGCACTCAAGCTAGAAACATAAAAGTTATTTCTCTTAAAGTCCAAATACCAAGTCCTGCTAACACTACACCTTAATTCCCAATTCCCTGCTCTCTTCTCCTTCTTACCTCTACCCTACTAGAATGCTTCAGCTTTCTTATTTAGACAGTTGAAACAGACTCCTAATTGGTCTCCTCATATCTGGCTTGCCCCATATACTAACATGGATTGTGATACAAGTTAAAGAGGAGTGTAGGGTTTGTAGGTGATTCTCATCAATATTGAAATCTCCAAATTAGAATGTCAGTATCGCAAAAACTAATGTTCTCCTTGTCTTCTAGTGACAACAGATAGGTTTAATGAAAACAGAGCCCATCATGAATGGCGAGTATGTAGACCACAGCTCCTGATGCCCCAGCTGCCCAGAAAACAGTGAAGAATAGAAATGTGTACACGCCGAAGTGCGTTGTACCCTCAGAGAAGAAGGGTCCAAAGGTGGGCTTGTTGTGTAACTCTAGAACTTGGCCCAATAAATAGTAAGAAAGCAGCCATTGCACTTCCATAACTGTATCAGCCCACAGGAAACAAAGTTACCCTAAGAGGAATGAGATTTAGGTAGGGTTTATCACCTAAAGGTTCTCACTCCCTGTATTGGCAAATGCAATGTGCTTGTTTAAAATTTTTGTGTATGTGTTATCCAGACATTTATGCTAACCAAACTTCTTAATATAGTACTAAGTTTTTGTCTTGCAACTCAAATATTCCCAGAAATATGACAGAGGACAGAGGAAAAAGCCAAATAAAAATGTCTTGTGCAACCAGTTCCCTATAAAACCTCGTGATAAATAAAGCATTTCTTTCACATGACTTCATCCACCTAAGATGAAAATCTGACAAATTACTGTCTATTTAAAATATTTCAGGTGCTGCTCTTACCTACATTAAACCTCATGCCCTTGGAGGGAGAGAGCATAAGAAACCTCATGACCCTAACTCTTCTATATCTCAAGCCTCCTTTAACTTTCTCAGAGGAAAAAGGGTCCTTTTCCAAACTTAACTCATTTGTTGCACTAGACTGGGCATAGCGGAGGCCAGATGTCTCTCTGGTTCATTTTCCTGTCATGTCTAGTATGATGTGTGGTTGTGGCAAACACAGTGCTGTTTTGTTGCACAATTAATTTAATCAAGGATCAGCAACATTTTTTTTTCTCCAAAGTTCATAAAGTAAATATTTTTAGCTTTGTAGGATATAAGGTCTCTGTTGAAACTACCCAGCTCCGTCACTGTGCATACAACAGCTATATGCCATAGAAGGCGAAAACAAATGGACGTGGCTGTGTTCCAATAAAACTTTATTCACAAAAACAGAAAAAAGGCTGAATTTACCTGAAAGAAGTAGTTTGCTAACTTCTGAATTAACTGAATGACTGATAACTGAATGGAGGTACAAATGGCTTTGTGGTCATGTGGTTGAGACCAGAAACCCTCTCTTTTTCAAGAAGAAAGTTTTCTGGGGACCTCAGCCTACAAATTCTTCAGGTTCAGGCCAGGGGTGGCTCCAAGTTGAAGAACAGGATCTGGTCAGTTTCTCATTCAACAGCTTGAGTGGAAACATTTAGGTGGCTCAACTGAGTAACAAGCATAAATGATTAAAGTGGGAATTTATTACGTACTTTAAAAACCAGAGCATATCCTGATGGTATGGGCCATGAGACCTAGGGGTTTCCCAGTAGCCCAGCTGCCTATGGGAAAAGAAAACAGCAGTGAAGGGAGTAGAAACGAGAGTTCAAGTGTGACTCAAGCACATGAACTGAAGCCATGATCAGGGTTTCTTTGCAGTCAGTAAAGGTGGAAATGACCCTGCATAACTAAGTGGCTCATCTTTGAACTCCATGCAGATACTAACTGGTCCTTGTTAGTGATGAGACTTACAACTTATGCTTCAGGGTCTCAATTTTTATATCAATACAATGAGCACAATAATACCAATATTCCTACGTTTTAAGGATTATGGAATCTTTTTACTATGACCTGATGGGTTTTTGTGTTTTTTTTTTTTTTTATGAGAAATGACTTTTTCAGGAGCAAAATGCATTAAAGATTTACAGTCATGTATCACTTAATGATAGGGATACATTTCTGAGAAATACATCATTAGGTGATTTTGTCACTGTGTGAATATCATTACGGCACTCACACACACTAAGACAGCTCCGTGTCACTAGGTGATATAATCTATGGGGCCACTATTACATAGGCCATCCATCATTGACTGAAATGTCATTAGGCAGCATGTGATTTTACTTTTGCTTTGGAGGGCCAAGTTTCAGACTGCAGAGAAGCCAGCCTGGGAGTAGTTGTCTGAGCATATCCTCCCTACCCCACAGGGAAAGGCTCCAAGCCCTTGTTTTCTTACTTCATCCCCTCATTTAATTATGCTCTACCAGCAAATATCTTGACGCCAGAGCCTAAGCATATCAAAACAATAAAAGAGTCACGCAGAAGAAAGTACATGGAAGTGAGAAGCAAGTCCGCTGAGATTTACTCCCTTTATGAGAATCAAATCCCACGCATGGGGACACTGATGGGTAGGATTGCATCCCAGTTTGCTAGGAACAAGAGAGTGTTTCTTCATGTCTTCTCCTTTTCCTATTTCCCTTTTCCACGCTACTTTCCCCTTCTTTCTTGTTTAATGGAAGAAATTAAATGCACACTCTGATGAAATCTTTGGGTCTTGGTCAATTAGTTTTCAATTACACTGGAGTGGGATAGATGGGGAAAGGGAAAAGATGTCAGCTACCTCAGTACTTTCTTGTTTTCGGTAAACTTCCTGGGACATGTTGGAAGCAGTTGTGGTGACAGGGATCGTCTACATGTTGAGATGACCATATTCTACAGCAGCTTCTCACACATTAATTGAGAGTGTGAGTCACCTGAGGTCTTCCGTGTTAGTGGATGAAGGGATAGGGTAGTCTTCATTTCTAACGGCACCCAGGAAATTCCAGGGCACCTTGTCCAGAACAATCTTCAGCACCGCTGTCAACACTGGACAGGTACTTGTTGCACATCTCCTTGCTGTGCTCCAGTCTTATTATTGAGTTGACATCCATTTTCAAACCAGAAATATTCTTTTTTTTAAAATAGGGTCTTGCTATGCAGTGCAGGTTCACCTTGAGATTACTTTGTAATCCAGGCTGGGCTTTGAACTTGCAGTGATCCTCCTGCCTCAACCTCTCGAGTGCTGGGATTACAAGCATACACCACCATGCCAGGCTCCAGAAACATTCTTTTTTTTTTTTTTTTTTTTTTTCTGGTACCAGGGATCGAACTCATGACTGTGCACTTTTCCAGGCAGGCACTTACACCACTGAGCTAAATTCCCCGGCTCCTCCAGAAACATTCTTGACAAATGTAGATCATATCTAAGATCAAAGCCAAGAAGGCAAAATAATATAGTATGAAAAATTTCCTGCAACAAGGGGGTAATATATATATTAAATCCATACAAATATGTATGTGAAAACTTCTCTGTCTCTGTCTCCTCTCTCTTTCTCCTTGTCACTGTCTCTGTCTGGCATGAGACCCAGTACTGAATTATGTATTTCTCTCACATACGCTAAAATCAGGAAGGCTTCTAGTGGTGTCCATTGGAACTGTCAGTTCCTCTCCCCTCAAATAATATTCCCCAGTCAAATAGCCCTCCCTACCTACCAAAGCAATGAGGCTTAATTCCTCCTTGACCCTGAGAGATGGACTATGTTTCCTTTTCACTCCACATAATTGCTTAAGCCAGTCACATCCTCCAATGGGGAATCTGATTCTATGCAACCTCGTGATACTACCAAGCCTGGCCCAACCCCTGACTCTTCATTATGTCTCTGGGTGCAGCCCTGAGAGGAATGTGGTGTCCTTCTCCCCTAGGATATGAGTATGTGTGTAATAAACCTCAGAAGACCTCATCTGTCCAGCACTGAGTGTTCTGCCTTTGGCCATGCCCACAACCTGTGGCAGGAGTCTCTCCTTTACCAATGAAATGGAGGAGGAGCAATTGAAATAATACGTGATTTGGCTTTGACTGAGATAGTCTACTACGTGTGCTGAATAGGTACGGCTTGCCGTGTAGAACATCGGCTTCAGACAGCTTGAGATTCCCATTGTTACCAACACTCCTTCATGGGCATTCAGGCATAGGCTTTGCTAACTCCCCGATACCTCAGTACCCAAAACATGTTTGATCAGACATAGGATTTCTATTTCAATAACACTTTTACTTATGATAATAGCTTTTACTAACTAATACATAATTGGAAACATCTTAATTATCATACATATCACAATTTATCCTGAGATTAAGTTAACTTCAACATTATAATCTTTGCTAAACTGCAAACACCATGTAACATTCATAGCTGCATTACTTGTAATAGGCTCAAACTGGAATGTCCACAAGCAATGCTCCAATACAACTATTCATCAAGAGTAGAATGAATAAGTAAACCAAAGTATATCTATACAGTATAAAAGTACTCGGCAATGAAAATAAAGGACAGCCATATGCAATAGCTTATATAAACCTCAAAAGTATATACATTGATCTAAAGAAATCATATAACAAAGAACATAAATTTATGATTACATTATGTGAAATGTAAAAAGAGGAAATGCTATACTATTAACAGTCATAATAGTGGCTCACATTTAGGAAGAGGCAGGAGGCAACAGAAAGAAAAATGAGGGAGAGTTTTTTGGGGCACATTCAGTGTTCAACTTCTTGACCTGGGTCATGGTCTAATGGGTATGTTTATTTTGTAATAATTTATTGTACTATACACAATTTTCTCCCTTTTGTCTATGGATGGTATATTTAAATAAAAGATGTACTCTATTAACAGTAAAAATCAGTATCTCTACATTCATTTAACAGTTATTTATTAAGTGTCTCATATATGCTTACTATAAGAATAAAGTTTCTGTGGCATCCAAGACAGTTATGGTCCCACAACATAGTCATTAGACAATTAGTTTCCCAGATAGTGACAAAGTGCATAAAAGTGCATGTGAAAACTAATACAAGAGTTCAAAGGAAGTAAAAATCATTCACAGCTAGCAATCAGGGGAGGTTTCACAGAGGAGGTGGTTCTGCAGGTGAGTCATGAAAGGCAGGCAAAATACAAAGATATGGACGTGGCAGAAGACATTTCACATAGCAAAAATGGCTGCAATAGGTGACTTAAGGTGGCTGAGAGAGACCTGGTGTGTCGGGTAGCTGACCAAGTGTGTAGGGTGATGGGGGTGATGGAAGAAAGTAGCAGAAACCTAGAAATTGGTAGTAGTCATAATTATTATTACCTTCCTAGTCATCTTTAACTCAGTTTTCTTAGGATTTAATCTAAATTTGCCTTCAACCAAGAAGGCCTAAATAAATTTTAAAGGAGAAATCTTTTTTTTTTAAAAATTAAGCTCTTTCAAAACTCTTCCTAAACATAGTGTATAGAATAAAACAAAAATCTGTGTGCACATGTCTCACTGCACATTCTCTGCATTAGCCAAACATTAACACCTCTCTACTCATCGAAGATCATGCAAGGTCAGCTCCTTAGATGGACTGATGACCAGCCTCCATCAAGTCCCAGTGGGGAGTCAAAGTCATGTGTCACCTTGTGACTGCGCCACACTGGATGACATACTTCTCCCCAAGGGCAATTTTATTTATTTATTTAACATCAGACACTACTCTGTCTGACTCAAAATGTGGTTAGCATCTGTAACAAAATCCATGTAAATAGGTTTCCCATGAGCCCTTGCAAAGATCTTCAGTAGCTTCATGCATTATGGAAGCTTATGGAAGCATGGGTAGCCTCAGGCAGGTGCCTTTTCACAGCTCCTTGGGGCTTCTCTTGTGTTTTTTTGTGTTCCTCCTTCTTCAGATGTTTGGGTTCTCTGAGTTGTCATCCCACAGAGATGATTTCAATACTGGATTGAAGAACCAGTGAAAAAGAAAAAGGCAGAAAGTGAACATGTATTTTTCTTTTCAGAATTAATTTGTCTGACACAAAATTCACAAAATGGATATCAAGAAAATAAACTTAGCTTCACCAAGAAAAAAAGGGGAAAAGAGAAATGGAGAGTTGACTGCAATTTTAGAAATATATTTTAAAAATGAAAAATTTAGGCCAAAGAGTTAACACTTCCATAAAAATGTTGTTTACTGAGATTTATTATTTTTATATTTATGCTCCACTGTACATATTTACGACAATTAGACAGACTCAACTTCCAATTTAGCTTAAATTTGGGCTGAGTTTGATATGTCTGCTATCTAATGATCATTTATCCGATAAACTTATCATCCTCCCTCATTTAAAGAATAAGCCTCCCTCATTTACTGTATACACAATTCTAAACAGTGTGAGTATTTGGCTTCCCATGTTAGAGAAGATTAGAAGCTAGAAATAGACACATTGACAACTGTAAGCAATGAAGGTTGACAACTTGACATAGAGTGAAATAATAAGAAATATCTAAAGCACATACACAAAAACACAAAACCAGCAGTTTGAAGTCATTAAATACAGGAGAAAACCAACAGCTACTGGACCCAAATCACACTGAGAAATGTTTCAGTTATCATATATATATTTTAAAATCATCATACAGTTAAAAATGCCTCCCATCCAAAATGATTTAAATTGGTTTTTTACTCCTTCTAGGGATAATCTTCAGACATTTAAATTCTTTTACTTATGTACAGAAGATTATTCTTCAATCACAGTGGATTAAAGATATTCTAATATATAGTTATAAAAATGGTGACATCTATCAGATCTATTAGTGTTAAAAAATATAAATACCTTATGCAAATTATTGAAGAATTTTTTCTATCTTAAGGCCATTTCTAAGGTATGACCAAATATTGTATCTCTAATTAACTCCATGACAGAGTTTCTTGAAAATTGCTTGCAATCTACACTTTATGAGAAAAAATGTCCAAGAAAGTTTAAAGTATATTCACAATATCTATTAATTATGTTAAACTTTTGGAGATGTACTATAGCCAATCAACATTTCTGTTATAATAGACTCACATTCCTGAACTTACTTAAACAATGCATCTTTTTTGATGTAAACATTACCCACATTTTATGGTATTCATCTTCTACCCTCTTCCAGGTTTGCAGATGGCCACTGTCTCATGGTGTCTGGTGTCTTCATGTTGGGAGAGGTGGTTAAAGAGAGGGAACTAATTTCCCCTTATAAGGACATTAATCCCATCGTTGGAATTTTATCCTCATGACCTCATCTAAACCCAGTTACCTTCCAAAGGCCTTACAATTGAATAACATCAAAATGGTGGATTTGTGTTTTATTTTATAAATTTTGGAGGAACATAAGCATTCAGACCATAAAAGGAGAGCAACAGAGAAGAGGGAGTTGTACAAATAGAGGGAGAGCCAAGAATTTCTGTGGGTTTCAACCATTTCTGTGCTTTGACTGAGGACTGGCACATGCATACAGATGGTGCAACTTCTCAGACGGTCCCTTGGGAAGGGCTGATAGTAGATCACAGGTGCGGAAGGTCAAGCAGTGCTGGAGGATGTGGGAGTTGCAGCTTTTCCGCAATGAAGAGATGTTTTGGTAATGGCTCCTTCAGAAGCCAGGCACCTGACTAAGATGTCAAAGGGTATATTCCTTAGCAGTCAGTGCCATTCCTATCACTCTTCTGAACCAATTTCCAGGAGAGTAGGAAGCCTAAGGGATTCATTGACCATGAAGTGTTAACTTCTCTTCTTAGCATCCAAAACAAAGGTCTGCACAATTGTTTTTGAAGGGAACAGATAGCACATTTCTGTAGGATTTGCAAAAGCAAAGGTATTATATAGGTATTTATAGAACTAATTAAAATATCACTATTTTAAAATGTAAAAACTATTAGCTAGTGGGTCAGATAAAAATAAGAGATGGACTACATATAGGCTGAAGGTCATAGTTTGCTGAACCCTAATTTTTTTTTATTTTGAAGATAGTAAAAATACAATAGAACAAGACAGAGCAAAGCCAATCAAGACAATGCAGTGAAATTGGTACAGAACTTCACAGCCGGATACCAGGATAACAGTAATAAGTACCATAGTATATCTCATTGTCTTCACAATAGTTGTCTAGTCAATTAGGTATAGCAAAATCAAATCAAAAATAGAACATTATAAAACCATTCGAAAGAGAATATTGAATGGAGTAATACAATTAATGGTAATGAAACAAAACAGTGAAAAAAACATTTGCCTTCAAATTGCAGATGGAGGGAAATCCCCCATATTTGCTATATTGCATATGGTTATCCTCTCAAGACATGCTCAGACCTCTGACCCCAATTGCTAATAAGGGGAGGGGGAATTGAGATGTTTGATTTTCAGCCCGTGCACTGGTAGGCTCATGGCAGCCCCTGACTGTGTCTCCTCCTGGCTCACACCAGAGGGAGGCGCTTACCAAGAGGATGGGCAAATTGTCTTCTGCAACCAGCTGGGTTCCATCATGGATGGTTCTCAGCAGCTGCCGACTGGATCTCCTCTTGGCTTGCACTGGAGAGAGTCGCTTACCAAGAGGGCAGGTGAATTGCCTTCTTCTGCAGCCGCCTGTGAACTCTGATTTTAAACAATACTATTATGCATTATCCATGGAATAAATAAAATAATCACTCAAATAATGTATTTGTGTTAGATGATGATATGAAATACCTTGCTTGAGACAGGCTTTGAGTAAGACCTATTTTAGAACCAGCTTCATAAATAAAGCCATCAAAATTTATTTTTTTATTTTGAAGAGAATAAAATCAAATGAGAAAAACAAAATGGGGTCAGTCAAAACAAAAGGATGGGTATAGTACATGACTTAAAACCAAAATACAAGGTTATCTACAATGGTTATCATGATGTTTCTTGTTGTCTTCAATAGAATTGCCTATATCATCAGGTACAATAAAATTGAACATAGCAGTACAGAACAAAAATCAATAAAAACAAAACATTGGAGACGTTATAGGACTTAAAAAGAAGATAATAGTCAAGCCAGAATGGGTATCATAGTGAATCTTACTGTCTTAAGAGTAGTTGCCTATATCTCAGACTTGATACTATCAAACATAACAGACTCAAGTAAAATCAGTCAAGAAAAGACAGCGATCAAACAAAACAGATTCAAATAAAATCAGTCAAAACAAATGGTGAAAGCAATATAGGACTTCAGATTAAGTTAATAGGAAATTAAAAATGGTTGCCATAGTATATCCTGCTATCTTTAGAATAGCTATTTATGCTATCAAATCTAGTACAAGTAGACAAACTAGAACAGGATATAACCAAACTAAACAAGCAATGAAAACCATATGGGTTTCAAATCATGATAATAGATAACAATGTCCTCTGCCTTCCCTATTTAGGCAATACCTCCCCTTCCACTTTCACAGGATGCATTGTACATTTTGTATCCCACTAACTCCTTTAGTTTTTAGATTAGGGAAGAAACCCACTATTTACCTAAGTGATTCTGAACCTTTATACCCCTAAGCTTGATCTCAGGTTGTATCTATTTACCTACAAGAGCCTCAAGGTTTTCCTTCCTTGTAGATGAGTAGTTCTCTATTGTGTAAAAGTGTTATATCTTTCCAACCAATCTGCAGTTGAAGGGCGAGCTACCCCTACTTTTTTTTGGTTCCCCGTCACATAGAGCATTATTTTCTCATCTTTGAATTTCAGTCCATAAACCCTCATTCAAGTTAATTATATTTCTTATATAGAGCATCTTGATGGACCCTATCTCCTGATTCACTCTGCCTGTGTTTCCTTTTATTAGTGTATTGAGGCTATACATGTTAGTGATTATGGTCAGTCTTCTCTGCCTCATCTCTGCCATGCTATTTTTCTGTCATTGTTTGTCTACTTTCCCCCTTCATTCCAGTGTCTGCCCCATTCAGTGAGCCCCCTCTGCTGCTGTACATGAAGCCATGCTCTTTTCTCTCTCTCTCTAGAATGTCCTTCAGCACTTTTTGAATTGGTGGTCATGAACTCCCCCAGTTCCTCTTTGTCATGGAAGCATCTTGTTTCTCCATTAATTCAGAGAGATAGTTTTGCAGAATACATCAATCTGGGTTGGAGGTTATTTTCTTTCAGGACTTGGAATACTTCACTCCAAGCTCTTCTTGGTTTGATGGTTTGTGTTGAGAAGTCTGTCATGATCTGATGGGTTTTCCTTTATAAGTGATCTGTTTGTTTTCTCTGACAGCTTTTAATATTCTGTTCTTGTGTTGAATTTCTGGAATCTTAGTTATTATATGTCTGGGTGTAGATCTATTTTGGTTATAGCTGGCTGGAGTTCTGCATGCCTCATTTATCTGAATATCATTTCCTTTTCCTATGCTTGGGAAGTTTTCTTTAATTATTTCTGTAAATGGCCTTTGTATTTCATTTGTATGTACCCCTGCTTCTTCACTCACATTTTTTATGCTTAAGTTATAGATCCTCTTGTCATCTTCTAGCCTTTGAATTGTTACTTCCTGGTTCCTTGTTATTTTTAAAAGATCTTTCCTTTCACAATCACACATTGCAAACCTATCTTCAAGGTTTGATAGTCTATATTTAGTTTCTTTCAGCAGTTTTGCCATCTTTCAATGGAGTTTTTAATTTCCTAGTAATCTCTTTGAATCTGTTTCATGTGTTCTAGATTTTTTTTATATTCTTCATCAAAGGTTTCCCTTCTTTTTCTATGCTCCTCTATTCTTCTATCTGTCTTCTTGAGAGGTGCTTAGCATTTCTTTTATTATTTTTCTTATATCTTCACTTGTATTAGTATTTCTGTTTTGAGTTCTTTTATAATGTCACAAAGATATTTCTTTATGTCAGATGCTGTTTCTTCAGAAACTGCAGGTATAAAACCCCTCATCTCTTCTGTGTTTACCTCTCCTGGGCCAGTACTGCTTGGGTTGGAGGCTGGAGACTTCCTCTTGTTTCTTCTTCTTGTCATGTTTCTGGTTTCTTCCAGACAAGTGGATAGTGAGGGTCCCCAGAACTTCCTGTATTGGTTACAATTACTCTGAAGCATGCTGGCTAGGGATTGCTGCCCTCCTCAGTCTGCTGGTGACTGCTGGAGTACAAGCAGGGGTGGGGCAAGCTGGCCCCTCCCTTCTGAGCTGGTCAACCATTGGGAATCTTCACCACATTAGTGTGTGCTGTGCAGACAGGGCAGGTTAGGGATAGCTTCAGGGGAACCTTGTCCTTGGCTATTGGATCACGCACAGGAGCGGGACTCAGTCCAAGCAATTCTTAGTGATCTACTCTGGGCTACGAGTGGCTGGATGAAACCAGCTGCAGTTCTGGTTCTAGGCTTATCCTGCCCAACTCCAAAATGTCACTTGGCCTATCACCCACTCCTGTGGGAGGACTGAGTTCCCCACATTCACTGCGAGCTGGTTCAGTTCTCTGTTCTACTGCTCTTCACCACAACTGTGTCTTCTTTCCAAGGCCCTCAGGCTCACAAACCCTCAACTTCATCATGACTGTGTGTCTTTGGATTCCAGTGGCGTTTCACACAGAGTGGGACTGGCTCCGGTGAGAGCCCGTTTGGCTACAGCCTTCTGTCCACATTTTTCTTTTCTTTTCTTTTCTTTTTTTTTAACTTCAGTTTCTTCCTAGGTGGAGAGGATTCATCTTCTTCCATCTGGTCTTCTCCAGGATGCTATATTCCAGCATCTGAGCTGTTTCTCTCAGAGATGCTTTTTACTTTGCTGCATATTGATCATCATCTTCCCAGCTTCTTGCCCTCAAAAATTTAATGAGAAAATATTTTGGAGACTGAGAGGGGAAAAAAAAGGTGGCGGACCAGTAGGTAGCAGAAGAGGAACCCTCTCTGAGAGAGACAGCTCAAATGCCAGAATAAAACACCCTGGAGAGACCCAAACAGAGAGAGATGGACTCTCACAACCCAGGAAGAAACTAAAGTGCAAAAAATCACTTGAATATGAGGTCCTGGGCTACTATTAGTGAAGATAAGATCAGCGAGCATGGCGCCCTCCTCGAGCCACCTGAATTCCTGCCCGACCTGAACAATCGATCTGTGCCAAAGCAACTGGCTTGAGCCACCGGAGCGCGGAGCTGAACAGCCCTGCGTGCAGCTTGCCTGGACCAGCCCTGCACACAACCCACTGAGAGGCACCGTGAATTCCCACTGCAGCCTCGCTGAAGTCGGAGGTTGGGGAGCCCAGCAGTTCTCGGGGACTGGCATCAACACGTGGTGAGTGATGGGAATAAGACCCTCCCACAGTAAAGGGGAAACCAACTGGACGACATGTTGGATTTTGGCAGGACAGCCCTAACTCCATAAGGAAGTGGCTTCAGTTGGTTGCTCCCCTCACCGAGCAGATTAGTGGAATCTGCTCGGACTAGGCCATGCCCCTGGTGGGGACCCAGTGAGTCACTACAAACTAATTCCCTGATCAGTGCACACTGACACAGTGAAGGCCTGCAAAGGTTGACTGGCCCGGAGGGGAGGAGCCAGCGCACACTGCCCGTGGGTGAACTCTAATCTCTGATAACCTATTGAAGAAGGCTAAAGCTCCTAGCCTGAACCCTCTAGAGGAGCCTTAACCAATAAGAAAAGGGTTTGGGAATTATACTGTATGCTTGTATGGAAGGAACCAAAAACATGGCAAAAGGGAGAAATAAGAAAACACTCCCAGCCCCCAACCCTGAGAACATTGATCCAAGAGAAGTAAATATAAAAGAGATTGAGGGCAGCAAAAATGCAACATCAAACACAGTGTTAGTGGACATAAAGAGATATCTTCAGGACCTCGTAAGCGGGACCAAAACTGAAGTACTAATTCAAATTAAACAAGAGATAAGTAGATTAATAAAAGGAAACCTCTCAAGAAGACTCAGACAGAAGAATGGAAGAACACAAATGGAGAGAAAAATTTAATGAAGAATTCAGAAAAAACCTAGTATTCATGAAGCAGATTCAAAGAGATTATCAGGAAACTAAAGACTCCATAGAAAGCTGGCAAAACTGCTTGAAAGAAACCAAAAATAGACTATCAAAAATTGAACACAGGTTTGCAATGTGGGGTCATGAAAGGGAAGATCTCTTAAAAATAACAAGGGAGCAGGCAGTAACAATTGGAAGGCTAGAGGACGACAAGAGGATCTATAACTTAAGAATAAAGCATGTGAATGAAGAAGCAGGAGTCAAAACAGAGGAATTACAAAGGTTACTCACAGAAATTATTAAGGAAAACTTCCCAAACAGTTTGCAGATGTATGAAGCATACAGAACTCCAGCCACCTACAACCCAAACAGAGCTACACCCAGACACATAATAATCAAGATCCCAGAAATTCAATATAAGAACAGAATATTAAAAGCCATTAGAGAAAAGAAACAGATCATCTATAAAGGAAAACCCATCAAAATCATGGCAGACTTCTCGACACAGACCATCAGGTCAAGAAGAGCTTGGAGTAATGTAATTCAAGCGCTGAAGGAGAACAATCTCCAGCCCAGATTGATGTATCCTGCAAAACTCTCTCTAGAAATTAATGGAGAAACAAGATGCTTCCATGACAAAGAGGAACTTGGAGAATTTGTGACCACCAATCCACCCCTACAAAAAATACTGAAGGACATTCTAGGGAGAGAGAACAAGAATACAAGCATTTCAGGAACAGTGGCAGAGAGGCCTCAGTGAATGAGGCAGACAGTGGAGTGGAAGAGAAAAATAGACTATCAATGGCAGAAAAATAGAATAGCAGAAATGAGGCAGAGAAGATTGGCTATAATCTCTAGTATAGAGGGCCTCGAAATACTAACAGAAATACAGGCAGAGTAGTTCAGGAGATAGGGTCCATTGAGATGCTCTGTATAGGGAGGCAGTGGGACCCAAAACAAGCAGTGCACCTCATGGGAGTGAACAGGGAGGAACTGTATAAAAAAGGGAGGCAGAGGATATTGTTAATGGGGTAACAAGATTTAAAATTTACATTGTTCTCATCACTCTGCTTGGATGGATTACATGCTGTTCCAGTTTGTCTACATATGCTAGACTTGAGGACATGGTCAGCTATCCCAAAAATAAGAGGACATATTATGGTAATCATCCCTAATTTTCCTATCAACTTAATCTGAAGCCCTTTATAATTTATACTGTCTTATTATGACTGATTTTATTTGAATCTGGTTTGTTAGATTGCTACTTTGTATTAGCTGATTTTATTTAAATCTGTTATGATTGATAGCATCAAGTCTAAGTGTATAGGCAACTACACTGAAGATGACAAGATTCACTACAATACCCTCTCTGGTTTGATTATTACTTGCTTTTGAAGTCTTATAATGTCTCCAATGCTTCGTTTTTATTAATGTTGTTATACACAGCTGAGACATCATGGTAACCATTGTAGATCACCTTGTATTGTGGTTTTATGTGATTTTTCTGCCTCATGCTTTTCTAGGAATTGTTTTGTTTTATCTTGCTTTGTTCTGTTTTTCCTGCTAATACAGAAATGATAGATATACATGTAGAGACTCATGCATGTGTAGAGCTTATAAACAGTTTACAAGAACCAACTATATAACACATGTTGAAATGAACAACTACTTTGAAGAAAAAGAGACACTACAATACCCAGTGCTGATTCCATAATGTCATGATGTGAAGTCCAGCAAAACTATCACTTTTT